>PVJC01006762.1:36917-53984 GCA_004026665.1 Murina feae | reverse complement strand
GTCTCTGGGACAACTTCAAGCATACCAACATCAGAATTATAGGGGTGCCAGAAGAAGAGAGAGAGCAAGATATTGAAAACCTATTTGAAGAAATAATGACAGAAAACTTCCCCCACCTGGTGAAAGAAATAGACTTCCAAGTCCAGGAAGCACAGAGAACTCCAAACAAAAGGAACCAAAGGAGGACCACACCAAGACATACCATTATTAAAATGCCAAGAGCAAAAGACAAGGAGAGAATCTTAAAAGCTGCAAGAGAAAAGCAGTTAGTTACCTACAAGGGGGAACCCATACGACTATCAGCTGATTTCTCAACAGAAACTTTGCAGGTCAGAAGGGAGTGGCAAGAAATATTCAAAGTGATGAACAGCAAGATCCTACAACCAAAATTACTCTACCCAGCAAAGCTATCATTCAGAATTGAAGGTCAGATAAAGAGCTTAACAGACAAGAAAAAGCTAAGAGTTCATCACCACCCAACCATTATTATATGAAATGCTGAAAGGTATCCTTTGAGAAGAGGATGAAGAAAAAGTAAAGATAACAATTATGAACAACAAATACATATCTATCAACAAGTGAACCTAAAAATCAAGTGAATAAAAAATCTGATGAACAGAATAAACTGGTGAATAGAATAGAATCAGAGGCATAGAAAGGGAGTGGACTGACAATTTTCAGGGGTAAAGGGTGTTGGGGGTGCGGGAAGAGAATAGACAATGATCGTACACCTATGGATGAGGACAGTGGGGGGGTGGGAACAGAGGGTGGGGTGGGAAATGGGAGGAGGGGAGCTATGGGGGTAAAAAAGAGGAACAACTGTAATAATCTGAACAATAAAAATAAATTAAAAGAAAAAGAAAAAACCAGGGTGAGATCGCCCTGGCCAGTGTGGCTCAGTTGTTTGGAACGCTACCCTGTATACCAAAAGGTGGCAGGTTCAATTCCCAGTCAGGGCACATACCCAGTTCAATCCCTGGTCGGAGCTGTATAGTAGGCAACTGATTGATGTTTCTCATTCACATTGATGTTTCTCTTTCTCTCTCTATTTCTCTCCTTCCCACAACCCCCTTACTCTTTTTAAAATCAATTTTTTAAAAATGAGTTAGGAAGTACTCCGATATCTTAAAAAAAAAAAAAAAGCCCTAACTGTTTTGGCTCAGTGGATAGAGCATCAGCCTGCGAACTGAAGGGTCCTAGGTTCGATTCTGGTCAAGGGCATGTTCCATGGTTGCGGGCACATCCCCAATAAGGGGTGTGCAGGAGGCAGCTGAGCGATGTGTCTCTTTCATTGTTGTTTCTAACTCTCTGTCCCTCTCTTTTCCTCTCTGTAAACAATCAATAAAAAATATTAAAAAACAAAAACAAAAACAGAGTAAGATCAAGAGAAATGGCAGATACCTTGCTACCCAGATCAGGTAAAAGGAATCCTCTTCATCTATACTATCAAATTCAGCTTTACAAATGCCACATCAAAATTAGAGACGCCTCAGCAAATAAAGTATTTTTTGGTGTCCTGTTTATATTTTCAGAAATATTTCTAGAGATAAAGAGTTGCAGTGGGTAGCACCTCAAATTCAAAATTTAAGGATTCTGAGTTTTGACTCTCCTCCCTTAGTCTTTCAACAAATACTTATTTGATATATGCTTTTTGTCATACACTATGATAGGCACTGGAGATATAATGGTAAATTTTATGGATATGGACCATCCTTATGGAAATATAGTCTAGTGGGGAAGATAGAATTTAACAAATAAATAGGTAAACAAAATTTAGCAAATGGATATCTCATTATGGACTATGATAAGTGCAATGGTCTCTGTCCCTATTTCTAACACCAACTTAGAAATAAGAGTAGGTTCTTGTACTATTAAAAAAAACTTATATAAGAAAAAAGAAAAGATTCAGAATTCAAATTATGTCAACTTACAGCTTCTCTGCCAATGAGTGGATAAAAGGGAGTACCAAAAAGTTTCCTTCCATTGATAAATGCCTTCATGATGAAATTGGTCACTATTGAAGAAAGAAACAATAAAAATATAGATCTTAATGTGTAAGAGCTTTAAGAGCAGGGAATTTCTATATTTAAAACTTACTTTTTCTAGAAACTCCAGCACCAAGATTATGATTCAAGTCAAAAGGATCTAGAAAAAAAAATTTTTTATTTTTAATTGAGAATTACGTTCATTGTAACATTAAATATACTTAGTCATGACTGCAACCTAATACTATATAAATCAGATCACCCAAGCAGCAAATTATTTTTTAAATTATAAATTAAAGGGTGGAAACTGATAAAAATCAAAAGAATCTTCCAAAATCTAATGTATTTCAGTTTTCCCCTCAATTCCCTTGACCACATGAAATTGGTTTTTCATTTTATTTTGTTTCCTAATGAATATCAGTTAAATGATTACCTTCGATTGCAATGCATTTGGATGTCCACTGCTTTTCAAAAGTTGTTAACAGCTTTTTCTGCCGAATACTAATTACATATTCCTTGAAATCAAACTCTTCAGTATAGAACCGAAGCAGTCCCAACCAAAGCTCTCCTAATGTTTCTGTATTCTTTCCAAGTGAAGGTAAACGTTTTTTCTACAGGTGAGGAAAAAGAATAATATCTAAAATATCCAAAATATAGACTCTAAATCCAAGTAAAATTATTAAATTACATTATGCCAATCCTAATATTTATCAGTAAGCATTCCATAACATAAAGATTACTTAAACATTACCAGTTCTTCTGTTTTATCAAAGAAAAAAGCATTCCATCCATCAACCATTCTCTGTGGAATCTGTTTTCCATCAAAGATCTGCATAAAAAATTAATTTTATTATTAGATTTTAAGTCATCCAACCCAACATCCTAAATACCCTCACCTCATTTTAAAATTTAGCTATAATAGACATACTGAAATATTTCTTCCAAAATGAGTATGTCGGGATGGTATACTTTGATGTCAAGCTATTAATGAATAAAATGCATCTGAAAGACCAAAGCTGGGAAACAATGTCTTAAGAGCATAAGACTCTCCAAATGACACATGTAATACTATTTGATGTTACCTATTGACCTGTTAAAACACATGCAGTTCAAGATTAATAAAATAAAACTAAAGTAAATCAAATGAAAACAGCATTTTCATCCAAGAATCATGGATGTAGAAATACATAATACATAATTATCAACTGTGCTCCCAAAGAAAATCAATAGAATTATTTGTTTTGGGGAAGGGTCTATTAACTTTAATCTTTACCAAATGAGGCTAAAAAGCCCCCGGATATTGACTTAAAAGCAAACAAACAAAAAACACACTAAAATTAGGAAAATTTCTCTAACATGTTGATAAAGATTATAAAAACTTCATGATTAATTATAATAATTCACTGTCCTAAAGAAGGGAGAGGGGTAATGCTACTTTACTAGAAGAAAACTACCCCAGAAGATGACTGTATAGGCACAACTAACCTAACTTAACCTCTACAAGCAGTTTTGAGACTCATTCTCTAAAGGCATTTTAACAGATATAAACAATTAGAAAGTTACAGTAAGTTAAAAGTCAGCAGGCCTTATTTCTAGTCTTAGTCTTGCTGAGTAGTGATTCTGAGCAATATAATTATGTTCCTAAATCCTTGGTTTTCCCAATGAAAATGAGAGATGAGATTAATAAGGTCAGTTGTTTTCAAATTTTATCTTTCTGTTAAGCTGTGAAACTCTTTCCTAAAATGCAATCTTCCTTGAAGTTCAGAAATGTACAACAGATAAAAGCAAAGGCACTCTGATAAAAGCCAGAGTGGAGAAAACATACTCCATTTTTCCTTACCCCACTCCTCATACACACCCTAATAAACTCCTAAGGGTTTACCAGAATGCATACTTTAAAACCACTAGATAAGGTGGTCTCCAAGGCCCCTTTCATTTTAGATGGTACAATGAATTATAAAATTAACTACATGTCTGGTCCCTCTAATTCACTCTCAGGTTTAAGTTCTTTGTGGGTATAATTAATTCTGGAACTAAAATTCCTACTATTAATCAAAGCATGCCATATAGACAATACTTAATATATATTTACTGAATGAGTATTTCTACTCTGTAAGCACATATACATAAATATAATTTCAAGGGACTTAAGCTAATAAATTATTTTTTATATTTACATATAATTTAAACAAATACAGTTACTAAGAACCATCAAGCATAAATTCAGACATTTTATAGAACAAAAAAGGAAGGAATTACAGCTATTAATATCTAAAACAAAACACACAAGCCCTAACTGGTTTGGCTCAGTGGATAGAGCGTCGGCCTACGGACTGAAAGGTCTCAGGTTCGATTCTGATCAAGGGCATGTACCTTGGTTGCAGGCACATCCCCAGTGGGGGGTGTTCAGGAGGCAGCTGATGGATGTTTCTCTCTCATCAATGTTTCTAACTCTCTATCCCACTCCCTCTCTGTAAAAAACCAATTAAAAAAAACCAAAAAACAAAAAAACAACACACAAAACAAAACACAAGATCCTGCCCTCAAAAAAAGAATGCAGGCTTTAAAGGGGCTAAAATATTTGGTGCTTTTATATTTATTCAGGGGAATGACACAAGATACCTCTTTAGACTTTGATTCTTTTTAAGACGATTCTTACTTTTTGAGTAACAACTATAATCCAAACCCAACTATGTTGGTTGATAACACAGTAAAGTGGTCCTGTAGGTCTTAGAGGGTAATCACTGATTTGTCGTTTTTATAAACTATCTTGTTTCACAATGCCTAACTTCCCACTCTGACTCAGCCCTTAGAAGCACTAATGGTATCTTCTCTTACTCTTACATACACACACATTCTCTCTCTCCCTCTTTCTCTCTCTCTCTCTCTCTCTCTCTCTTTCTCTCTCTCATCTTTTAACACCAATTATTCTCCACTCAAGCACTTATCCTCCCTCTGAAACCTCACCGAACAATTCACTCATATTTGTATAAAATGTAGTCCTGACCAGTTTGGCTCAGTGGATAGAGCATCGGCCTGCGGACTCAAGGGTACCAGGTTCGATCCTGGTCAAGGGCATGTACCTTGGTTGGGGACACATCCCCAGTGGGCAGTGTGCAGGAGGCAGCTGATCAGTATTTCTCTCTCATTGATGTTTCTAGCTCTCTATCCCTCTCCCTTCCTCTCTGTAAAAAATCAATAAAATATATTTTTAAAGAAAGAGTAGCCCTGTTCATTTCCGTATTTACTTTCTTATTGTAATATTTTAGTATTTATTGCTATTTTTAAATTGCAATTTCTTAGTTGTGGTAAAATACACATAAAATTACTCATCTTAAACATTTTAAGTGTACAATTCAGTGGCATTAAACACATTCCCATTGTTGTACTAACCTATCCACAGAATTATTTTCATCTTGCAAAAATAAAACCTTGAACCTATTAAGTAGGTTCCTGTCTTCCCACAGCCTCTGGCAACCAGCATTCTACTTTCTGTCTATGAAGTTGACTACCCTAAGTACCTCCTATAAGTGAAATGATACGGTATTTGTCCTTTTGTGACTGGTTTGTTTCACTCAGCACAGGCTCACCCATTCAACAGCAATTTTTAAGCTGATATAAATTATGAAAACATTGCAGTCATAATATCAAATTTGAATAACACTCCTATTTTTAAGTGAAAATTTACTTTTACTTAAGATGATCTGCTAGAATACAGAAAAATCATTCTACTTAGAAAAGCTCCTTTTGACCTAAAGAATTTTGTATTGCTGACCATTAAAACAGTCTTTGCAGGGCGATATTGATACCTAGTCACTTAAAATCTAGGTTCAATCACAAATGGAGTCAAAGATCATCAGCTTCATTAAACATATCCTTACCCTTAAAAGTTGATCGATGCCAATGACCAATACTTAAATGATGCCAGAGCAATGGACAATGGGGTCCCATATGACAAGCAAAAAAGGCCAGAAGCAAAAATCCATATATCATCAGTTCATATGTATCACAAAGCCCCCCATAATCACAGCTCATTATGATGGAAAACATTCCATGGACTGTCTCATTTCATCAATCATTGTCTGTTAAGCAGATAATGGGAGAGTTCTTGAAATTGGCTATGGCAATCCTACCTATATTTTTCCAATAATAATATTAGTAAAGCTGCTAATGATAATAACAAAAACAACCGCCATTTATGAACACCTATTTTATTAGCACCTATAACATTCAAAATAATTCATTAACTCTGTTCCCTATATTAACACTGAAATACCATTATTATATTTTCACTCAAGACTAGTGGTAGTCAAACCCTTTTTGAAGACCACAAATCAGAATTAGAATTCAAACCAGTTATTTCTGGCTCCAAAATCATGTCCTGCTCTTTCCATTGTATCATGCTGCCGCAGTGCCTCCTCATCCATGGGTAAAATAATGCGAGAACACAGACAAACCACCATAATTGATATTCCATTTTAGTAAAGCATAGTATTCTGTCAAAGTCATAGAAAATCATGGCAAATGGCTGCACTGGGAAAATATGCAAAAGACTCCCAAATATAAGGCCTTAATAATAATTATACTAATACAGAGAATGATCTTGATCCTAGCAGACCTAATAAATTCATGATAAATTTTAAATATCCTTCAGAGAACAGTTTTGTTAAAAAAAAACAAAAACAAAACACACACACACACACACACACATCAATCAACATAGATTCAGCAACTTAAAATTTTCTATATAAAATGACATTTAAAATCTTTATTTCTCTTCCACTGTTTAAAAGAGGGAAGGAAATGCTTCCAAAACCAGGACATTCACTAGAACTTTTGAAAGCTTACTAAGGCCATCTGACACCCACCATCTGTCTTGCTATTTTGTGATTTTCTTCTTTTACATAACTATCAAAGTTTATGTGAAATTAGAATATGTGATTTACCTGGCAATTCTGCTACTTCTTTCCTTCCTCAAAATAATGACCTTTCTAAGAAACTAGATCTGGATCTTCCCTAATATATGCAAATCCACTTTGTGACAAAAAATGAAGAGAAAGTCCTCTGTACTTGCCCCAGTCAGTGTGGCTCAGTTGAGCATTGTCCCATGCCCTGAGAAGATGCCAGTTCAATTCCCAGTCTGGACACATGCCTGGGGTTGTGGGCTCAATTCCTAGCAGAGAGTGTGCAGGAGGAAGCTGACAGATGTTTCTCTCTCTCTCCCTTTTCCTTCCTCTATCTCTAAAAATCAATAAAGGAACTCCTTTTTTAAAAGAACTCCTTTGTACCTATTTCAGAGAATATAAATTGGCTTCAAAAAGGGACTGAGTCACCAAGTCTGAGTGAATATGAGTAAAATCTGATGCATATTCTTATGTTTAATGCAATTAACCTGACCCTACAGAGATGAGAAAGAATTTCCTTGGGTTTTCTCTCAACCAAAATTCACAAAGTTGACCAAAATATAAACAGGAATAAGTCAAGCTTCCTTGCCAAGCAAAAGGAAAGAGAATACTCTGAAGAGAAAAAAACTTATGTATTTGCATCTGAGAGAAATAATATATGAGTTCATAGATGGCTATATAAATTTAATAATGATCTGCAGCATTCAGACGGTAAAATACAAAAATGTTACAAAAGATATTCAATAGTACTTTTCATGTATTATTCTTTTGGTAGTCTATATTCTCCCATAATAAACTTTTTTAAAAGGTTCATTGTTTGATTATACCATTTATGAAGAAGAAAACTTAGGATATAATGATGAAAAAATCCTTCATAATCTCATGAACTGAGCAAGATCGATGTGTTTAGATGGATTGTTTTCACAAGAAACTCCTTTACAATTTTCTTAAACACCTACCTCTTGTAGAACTGGGATAACAGGTGGTTTTCTCTGCTGCAGAAAGTACAGCACCATAAGGATATAAGCATATGAAGATAAACTTCCCCTGGAAGCATCTCCAATATCACATCGCTACAGAAACAAAACAATAATTGAAAAAACTTCAGAATCTTATTCCATGCAGAATACTGACTAGTTTGAGACACTATTTTTTTCTCAACTCATCAAACTGGCAAATATCCAAAAGTTCAATAACAAATTGTCATAGAGAGTATAGGTAAACAGGTATTTATACATACAGATGTATAATTAGCATAAATTCTATGTAGAATAATCTGGCAATATCAAAATTACAAGGGCAATTTTGTTTAACCTAGCCATTCTGTTCCAATAATTTATCCAGCAAATATGCGATAAAAAAAATGTAAAATGACTAAATAAGAAGTGTTTTCATTGTGACACTGTTTTAATAGCAAAAAATCAGAAATAACTTAAGGTATCAGTACAGCACAGATTTTAAAAACTAATCAGCACCTACACAATGGAATAATATATAGTCATTAAAAAAGAACAAAGAAGCCCTTAACGGGTTTGGCTCAGTGGATAGAGCATTGGCCTGCAGACTCAAGGGTCCCAGGTTCGATTCCAGTCAAGGGCATGTACCTTGGTTGCGGGCACATCCCCAGTAGGGGGTGTGCAAGAGGCAGCTGATCGATGTTTCTCTCTCATCGATGTTTCAAGCTCTCTATCCCTTTCCCTTCCTCTCTGTAAAAAAGTCAATAGAAGTATATATTTTTTTTAAAAGGGAACAAAGAAGCTATTACATACTCATAAAAAATAATCTCCAACAGGCCTGACAAGTTTGGCTCAGTGGATAGGGCATCGACCTGCAGACTCAGGGGTCCCAGGTTCAATTCCGGTCAAGGGTATGTACCTTGGTTGCGGGCACATCCCCAGTAGGGGCTGTACAGGAGACAGCTGATCAATGTTTCTCTTTCATTGATGTTTCTAACTCTCTATCCCTCTCCCTTCCTCTCTGTAAAAAAATTATAAAATATATTTAAAAAAATAATAATAATCTCCAATATCTATAGCTCAGTGAAAAAAGCAAAACACAAAACACTGTTTTCAATGTGAAAACCTGTAATAAAAATGAGGTAGGAAATTTAGGTACTGGTATATTTCTGGAAGAACAAAGAACTTTTGACAATGGGTGTCTTCCACAAGAGGTACTGACAGGCTAGGAGATAACTGTGGAAGGTAGATTTTCCATCATAAAACCCTTTATTTTTAAAAAACATATTTGTATTGATTTCAGAGAGGAAGGAAGGGGGAGAGACAGAAACATCAATTATGAGAGCAAGTCATTGATCGGCTGCCTCCTGCCTGCCTCCTACTGGGGATTTAGCCTGCAACATGGGCATGTGCACTTGACAGGAATCGAACCCTGGACCCTTCAGTCCACAGGTCGAAGCTCTATCCACTAAACCAAACCAACTAGGCTCCACCATAAACCCCTTCTGAACCACATGGTTTTTTAAAAATTAATAAAAATACACAAAATGAAACCTCAGAGATTTCCCTCGAGTAAAGTTTAGCTGATATTATTTTAAGGGAGAGGAATGATTTCCTTGACATGAATCACTTGGTTTTATTACTAAAACTCCATGGGAGTACCAAACTGTCATGTTGGAGATAGTTGATGAGGTAAACCAGAGAAGTAGCTCTATCAAACATGATTTGTAGGCATGGGAGTTGGCTTACCATCCTAGTTAAGAGTCTCTGGGTTAGAAAATCTGATGTTGGGGTTAAAAATTATTATCACATTGAGAAATTTTGTCAATGACAAATTTTCTAGTTACATATGGAACTGGAGCACGCAAAGGAAAAAACTAAGAATTACCCTACTCAAATAGGTGCAAACCATTAACATTGAGTGTTTCTTTTTAAAAGTTCAGATAAACAAAACTCAAAAATTATTTTTCACAAGTGTGACATCATTATGTTTCACTTGAACAATCACGAGTCTTAAAACAAAGCAGATCATTAATTTTTTAATACATACCTTAGCAAACACTTTCATAGTATATCCCAAATACTGCACTCTAGGATCAATAGCTGCATAAGTAGCTAGCATTCTTGTGTTATGTTGAGCCTGAAAAATAATTACATATTTGAAATCACTTCAAATGTATTAAAAATTAGATAAAACAAGAGAATACACTCCAAAGGGAACATATAAATGTAAAATTAAAATACCTATAAGCAAAAAATTAATTTTCAATCTGAAGAAAATATCAAGATTAATTTTTGCCCTTAAATCACTCACATTTGAAAGCTTAAATATAAATGTATAGTGAACAATCTATGAACTTTTTGAATGACAAGTGTAAACATATCTGGGTCTATAAAGAAAGAAAAACTTACCAATGTATTATACAAACTGATATCACCTTCTAAACCACTTCGTCTGTGTTCAAATTTTACTATAGGCACTTTGGCAGTAGTTATAGGCAAAATATTTCTTAAACCTGATTAAAAAAATAAAACTTCACTAAGTTAAATAATTTTCACAAAGCTAAAAATATTTTCTGTTGTTTTAAAGTTATAATTTAAAATTCATACCTGGATGTCTTTTAAGAATTTTTGCCAAATTTTCTATTATTTCCTTACAATTTAATTTCTAAAAAGAAAGAAAGAAAGAAAGAAAGAATAAACTTTTTCTGACTCAATTGGGCCTTGTACAAATTCCACTTTAATCTAGGCACTTAATACTAGCATTTAAAATCTGTAGCCATAAGCTCTATGTAACTTTCTACTTAAATATATGGTCCAAGGACCTGCAGGATCAGCATCATCTGGAAACAAAAGAAATGCAGAATCTTAGGCCCCACTTCAATCTACTGAATATAATTCACATTTTATCAAGATCCCCAAGTAATTCACATCCACATTAAACTTTGAGAAGCACAAGACAAGAGGACAATGTTTTCAAATATGTGAAGAAACAACTACAGGTGGGCTTGGTGAAGGCAAAACAATTTAGTGATTAAGAATATAGGCTCTGAACTTAGACAAATTTGGATTCAAATCTTAAATTAAGTACAGTACTGAGTAGCTATGTGACTTTGTCCAGATTTCTTAACCCCTCTGAGCTTCATGCTACTATTCTATAAAATTGAGATAATTATAATCTCTCATGTAATTAGAGAGATTACATGATACATGTATATAAAGCATTCGGCAGCATGCTTTATAAGCATTTTAAGTCTGTGAGCTTTTTATTATGTTGACCAATAAAAGAAAAATAAAAAATAATCGTATTGTAACCAGCATCTACTTCTTCAAGAAAATTCTTACCTCTGCATATTTAAATGTTGACTTTTTAAAAACTAGACAGCAGAGGTGATATGGTAATGCTATCCATGATATAAGAAACAGGGAAGATAATGACATTATACATTAACTACACTGAGTTAAAGGATATTTACATCAATGCCCACACTTACTACTAAAATACTTTTGCATATCCCCAACATGCTCTTTTTAGCTTTAAGAAAACAGTAGCCATTGCAGCTTAACTAGGGGATTTCAAGGGAAACTTTATTTACTAATTAACACGCTTAAAATAAGAGGTTATTTTCCTCTTATTATACAAGAATGTAAATGTACAATACATTTTTAGTTTTCAATTATGGTTCATCTGAAAAAAATTATTCTTTTTCACTGTTTCAACAGATTACATGTAATACATAAACCCTTAGTAATTAGAAGTCTGATTATTAAATTTTACATAGGAGATACCTAAAACTCTAACCTCTTCCCTGGATAAAAATTATTTTCAGCTCTAACCAGTTTGGTTCAGTGGACAGAGCATCGGCCTATGGACTGAAAGGTCCCAGGTTCGGTTTCGGTCAAGGGCATGTACCTGGGTTGCAGGCACATCCCCAGTAGGAGGTGTGCGGGAGGCAGCTGATCGATGTTTCTCTCTCATCGAGGTTTTTAGCTCTCTATCCCTCTCCCTTCTTCTTCTGTAAAAAATCAATAAAATATATTTTTTAAAAATTATTTTCAATTCCCTCAATTCTTGATCTTCAAAATGGAAAGGGGCATCTCTCCAGGTAGATGGCACCTGAATAGAAATTAGTTAAAAAGAACTAAAATATTTTACAACTTTCTAGTTTCTTTACAGAATAAGATGTTAATAAACACCAGAACCAATATCTTAGAGCCAGAAATAAGGATCTACCAGATATCACTGCCATCTCTACTCTGGTTCTAACAATTCTAAAACCACTTTTTGAAAAACTATTTCAGAAACACATAGGTTCACTATTCTGCTGAATTATTTTATAATACAACAAAGGCTATACTGACACTACTACAGATGGCCAGAAGCATGGCCTCGCCCCAATCTTGTAATTAATAACTACAAAAAGCAATTAACTATGCTAGTAAGGGAATGAGCAACTATAGGGATCCTCTCCTTTTCTAGTTGCTGCTAGGAAGGCCTGGGATACTTTTCCTTGTCCAATCAGCCCCTTTATTTACTAGAGCTTGGATAATTTGTTTCCACTGTTGAGGCCTGGTACACAAAAAAGAAAGGCCTAACTACCGACTCCCACTGATAAAAGTGCTCTGGGGGAAGGTCTGCTCCTGGCATCTCAGGGTGGAATTCAGAAAGCTTTTAATTTCAGAAAGTAGTGGTTAAGGTCTATGGAACCATTAGTACTATAGTTCAGCTACATTTTAGGTTAAATAAATTACAGAGAAGCAGTGAGATACAATGAAAAGAACATGAATTCTGGAATCAGACAGACCTGGGTATGAATCCCAGCTCCATCATTTACTAGCTGTGAACTTGGGCAAGTACGTTTATCTTTCAAAGCCTCAGTTTCCTCATCTGTAAAATGGGGGGAATTTTCTACCTCAAAGGTGGTTGTAAGAGTGAAATGAGATAATGTATGTAAAAGTGTATACAAGGGACTCAACAAATTTTAATTTCCCTCCTCACTCAAAATGAGTTTCTAAAAGCTATCCTATATATTACGTGCTATTGAGTTGGCTACAAATCCTGGAGACTATGAATGTCCACAATGTCCTGACCTCAATAGCCCTGTAGACTCATGCCTATGGGCATCCTATATAATAAAAGTGTAATATGCAAACTGACCATCCCTTTGGGATGCCTAAGCCACGCCCACCAGCCAATCAGAGCGTCTGTATGCAAATTAACCCAGCCAAGATGGAGGCTGGCACTCAGGGAGCTGAGTAAACAGGCAGTTTCCATTGCAGCAGGAGTGAAACTGTTTGCGGGCCACCTGGCCTTCTCCCCACTCCAGTCAACATCATATTTGCAACAAAGTAACAATTCTAGAAGACTCAGGAGCTGAAGCAAACAGCAGGCCGGGCCTGACTTCTATGGGAAACATTGTTTCATTATAGAAGCCAGAGCTGAAGCAGAGAGGAGGTTTCCTTAACTGCCTAGGCCCCGGCTTAAAGGAACAGTGTTATCAATTATAGAAGATAAACAAACCCCAGAAACCTGCTTCCAGCCAGCCTTGCTGGGACATTGGGTCAATGGGAGCTGTGGGCAGCCTGAAAGCCTGAAAGCCATCAGCCCCTCACCCAGGATGACCAGGCACACCAGCAGGTGGATATCCCCAGAGGGGTCCCAGACTGCGAGAGGGCACAGGCCAGGCTGAGGGACCTCCTGAGTGCACAAATTTTTGTGCACCGGGACTCTAGTCTTCTATAAAGTCAATCCATCTTATATTTAGTCTTCCTCTTTTCCTGCTGACTTTTATTTCTCACAGCATTTTTGATATATCTAAAGAACCCTGACTTCTTATGATATGCCCAAAGTAGGAAAGCTTCAGTTTTATCATTTTTGCTTCCAGCAATGTTTTAGGTTTAATTTATTCTAGGACCCCCTTTTGTCTTTCTGGTGATCCAAGAGTATTCATAGAACTCTCCTATAATACCACATATTGAATCAATTTTTTTCCTATCAGCCTTTTTCACTGTAAAGCTGTATTTGTACAAATAATTTATAACATTGCTTCTATAGAAAAAAATGTGTTCTAAGTACCCCAAAATTGCAATGAACTTGTAGAACACAAGCAATTTATAAATTATATGTCTACCTTTCTATTCTATCTTTAGTAATACAAAGACATGACCTAATGGAAGAGATATGAAAAGATAATGAGATCAGCGTTCACTACCAAACTGAAGCACCAACTTCTCATTGGTTTTAAAGAAAAAAATTCCAACTCTGCCCTGAGTAGTGGTTAGTGTGTCAGCCTGTGGACTCAAGGGTCCAAGGTTTGATTCTGGTCAAGGGTATATACCTTGGTTGTGGGCACATTCCCAGTAAGGGGTATGCAGGAGGCAGCTGATCAATGTTTCTCTCTCATCAATGTTTCTGACTCTCTATCCCTCTTCCTTCCTCTCCATAAAAAATCACTGAAATATATTTTTTAAAAAATTCCAACTCTATGGTACATTAACTTTTTCTAACAATTTATTACAATCATTTGTAACTCTCAGTGACATGCTTTTGCATTATAAAATTACTCAAACAGTAAAGTTACTTAAAATTTTTTAAAAATGTATTTTATTGATTTTTTACAGAGAGGAAGGGAGAGAGTTAGAAACATCAATGAGAGAGAAACATCGATCAGCTGCCTCCTGCACACCCCCTACTGGGGATGTGCCCGCAACCAAGGTACATGCCCTTGACCAGAATCAAACCTGAGACCCTTCAGTCTGCAGGCCAACACTCTATTAACCGAACCAAACCGGCTAGGGCTATTCAAATATTTTAATGTCTCTGAAAATTATATGACCTTACATTTCAAACACTGCTATTCCTAATATATTTACACAAATAATGACACCATATATTTTTATCAATGCTACAGACAAAATTAAAAATAGAGTAATCACTGAAAGAAAATAAACTTCCATATCTCTTTCCAAACACTAACTCTTACCTCTGCATTTTCGTGGCCTTCCAGGGTCATACAGATATCCAGATCACTATCACGAAATCCAAATCCATTCTTAGAAGAGCCAAATAAGCACAATCTTGCCTTTTCTAAGCAAAAAGAAAAAAAGTCAAAAGTTTTATAATTAGCAGGAAAGAGGAGTCTTCTATTACCTACCTATGGCCTAACACAAATGATCTTGTCCACATTTTATGCCCTAAATTATCTAACATTGACAGATATACTCAGAAATTCCAAAACACTCATCCAAAGTGCAGATCTTTTGCTCAAGTTCCCATACCCATGTATCTAAATGCTTCTTCCATTTTTCCAGATATCATAAATTCAACAAGTCAAAACTAAAGTATCAACTTCATCTCAAACCTACTATTATTTCTAAACTCCTTCTCAGAAAACAGTATCATCATCGACTCAGTTGCCCAAGTCAAAAATGTATGTGTGATTCTTAATTCCTCCACATTCAAAAATACCACCAAGTCGTTTAGCTTCTTCCAACTTAACTATCTCATAAATTCATCCTCAACATCACTACCAATAGTTAAGACAAATACTTAGAGATTTATGTCTTGGAAATAAAACTAGTTTTTTAAGGCACAATTTAAGTAGTCCTATAATATCACCTTAGTAAATAGAATTAATTTTCCTCCAAATGTGAGATAGTAATCCATTTGATATAAATTATGATAGGACTAACTTCTCATTTTTAGTATCATTCATTACAGATGCCACTTCAAACAAGCTGTGACTTAACAGGATCAGGTTTTTCTCTCTATTAATTCTTATAGACTATATATATATATATATATATAACAAACTCTATATTTTCAAAACTTAATCATCCCTTTCAGTTCTAATATGCTAACTTGAAATTTCAATGATAACTGAGATATAAAAGAAGTTACATTCATGAGCAATTAAAAATGTGCATCAGTTTAATAAAACAGGGACTTTAGATTTGGTCAATCTACTCCAATAAAAGAGTAATATGCAAATTAACCATCTCTCCTGGACGTCTAAGCCACGCCCACCAGCCAATCAGAGCGGCTGCATGCAAATTAACCCAGCCAAGATGGCAGCCGGCAGCCACGGAGCTAGCATAAACAGCAGGCTTCCGTTGCAACTGCCTGCCTAGGCTGGCTGAGCCTCTGCTCACAGTAATGATGTTTCAATTATAGAAGCCACAGAGCTGAAACAAACAGGAGGCTTCCTTACCTGCCTAGGCCTCGGCTCAAAGCAACAGTGTTTCAATTATAGAAGATAAACCCCAGAAACCTGATACCAGCCAGCCTCACTGGGACCTTGGGTCAACAGGAGCTGTGGGGAGCCTGAAAGCCTGAAAATGGCTCTCAGCCCCTCACCCAGGCTAGCCAGGTACCCCAGTAGGGACTTGATCCCTGAAGAGACTCTGGACAGCCTGAAAACGGCTCTCAGCTCCTCACCCAGGCTGCCCAGGCACCCCAGTTGGGACCCAAAACTTGAAGGGACTTTGGGCAGCCTGAAAACGGCCCTCAACCTGTCACCCAGGTTTGCCACACCCCAATGGGGTGAGCGTCCACACTGGGGGGCTTGGCTAGCCTACAAACAGCCATCAGCCCCTCACTCAGGATGGCCAGGCATGCCAGCAGGTGGACATCCCCTGAGGGGTCCCAGACTGTGAGAGGGCACAGGCCGGGCTGAGGGACTCCCCCAAGTGGACAAATTTTTGTGCACTGGGCCCCTAGTATATTACATAATAGCAAATATAATTCAAATATGGAATCTTATAGCACATAACAGATGTTTTAAAAGTACTACTTCATTCTGATTATAAATCAATTCTTTATTTTTTTCTAAAATACTTGGCTACAGAACTCTTTTTCTCCTTTTTTTTGGCTACAGAACTCTTGATTCTTAGGCCCTATACTCAAAACCTGCTCCTTCTGATATTTTTGCCATCTCAGTTAAATAGCATCACCCAACTATTAAGGTAAACACCTTGAAAACAACCCTGACTACTTTTGCTCACATCTAACATGTAATGCATCCGCAAATCCTGTTGGCTCTACATTCAAGATATATCTAAATCTGACCACTTCTCATCAACTCTTTCAAATCACTGTTACATTTCATCTGAACCTATGCAGCAGCCTCGTAAATATTCTGTTTGCTTCTATTCTTATGAATCTACTAGAGAACCGGTGCACAAAAATTTGTGCACCGGGGGGGGGGGGGGGGGGGGGGGGGG
>PVJC01006762.1:9091-36817 GCA_004026665.1 Murina feae | reverse complement strand
CCCTTTCATTATATAGGACAGAGGTCTGGTGCATGGGTGGGAGTCAGCTGGTTTGCCCTGAAGGGTGTCCCGGATCAGGGTGGGGGGGGTCACATTGGGGTGCCTGGCCAGCATGGGTGAGGGACTAAGGGCAGTTTTCAGGCTGGCCACATCTCCTTCAGGGAGGGGTCCCCACTGGGGTGCCTGGCCAGCCTGGGTGAGTGGCTGATGGCTGTCTGCAGGCTGGCCACAGCCCCTTCAGGATGGGGGTCCCCGCTGGGGTACCTGGCCATCCTGGGTGAGGGGCTGATGGCTGTTTATAGGCTGCCCACAGCTTCTTCAGAGTGGGGGTCCTGCTGGGGTGCCTGAACAGCCTGGGTGAGGGGCTGATGGCTGTTTGCAGCCTGGCCAAGCTCCCTAACAGGGACTCTCACCCTATGAGGGTGGGGCCATCCTGAGTGAGGGGCTGATGGCTGTTTGCAGGCTGGCCTCAGCCCCCAGCGACCCAAGCTCCCAGTGAGGCTGGCTGGAAGCAAGTATGTGGGGTTTATTTATCTTTATTGAAATAATGTTGCCTTGAGCAGAGATCACAGCCAGCCTAGGCAGGCGGGAAGGTTGGCTTCCTCCATCACCAGGGCAACCAAGTCTCCTGTTTGCTCTAGCTCCCTGGTTGCCGGCCATTGGGTTAATTTGCAATATAGTAGCTCTGACTGGCTGTTGGGCGTGGCTTAGGATGTAGTGGAGTGACACAATTATTAGATTAGATACTCTGTTCTCTCAGATAATGTCACCTAAATGTTAAAATCCTCCAGAAGCTTCTCATTAGATACTCAAAACAAAATTCAAAGTCCTTCTATCAAAATCTATAAGGCCCTAATGATCCACTCTCTAGGCTACCTCTCTAACCTCATCTTTCTAGTATGGTCACTTCATTCACTCCACTATAGCCATACTGACTTCCTGGCTGATCTTCAAACATAATCCAATCTTGGGGTGTTTATTTTTGTTACTTTCTTTCTAGAATGTTCTCTCTTTAGATATTCATATTAATCCTTCATATTATTTATGGCTCAGCTCAAATATCACTTTTTCAGAAAGAACTACCATAATAGCCAATTACTATCCTTTTAACTCCTGAACTTTAATAGCATTTATTTCCTGATTTTATATTACATACATATTTTTTCACTTGACTATGTCTCTCCTTCTTAATACAAGCTTCATGAGAGCACTGTATCTCTAGCACGTAGAATAGTATCTAACACAAAACATACAATAAACACTTTTAAAAAAAATGAATGAAACTCAGATCAAGTGACTATAGTAAAAAAAAAAAAGCATCAATTTTTAACATATGACATACCATCATATTCTTTTTGAATGAACTTTTCCAAGCCCATTAAAATTTGTTCCCTATTGTGTTGTTCAGAGAAAGGTGGTGACAATTCATCTAAATTGAAAAAGGAAAAAAGAAAAGTAAGAAAAATAAAATCTGAAAATATCTTCTATTTTTTAACCTAAAAACTTACTTAGCATTTATTATTTATTAATGTCTATGAATATAAAGTCATAAATGTTACTAGGGAAGGAAGGGGCAGAAAACAGCAAAAAAATAATTTTTATAGATCTATGTTCATTTCACATGATCATTTTCCTTATGAAATATCTACAAAATATATTTACTTCTACAAATGATTTAAAATCATTTTCTTCAGACATTCTACTCTCCCATACACTTGCTTGTTCTTCCCTCCTGGTAAGACTACATTCCTGTTGTATACTAGGTGCCTGACCTTCAAATCTAACAGTTGCCACAAATGCCTGGTCAAGATTCACATCTTCCCTATAAATTGCTTTACTCAATGACCTTTCCTTAACTAAATTTCCTTAGTTCTCCAAACTACTTGTCAGTTTAATTTACACTGTCCTTTTAGTTTTCTAGTTGTTTCATTTATATTCACCTTATTTTTCTAAATAAGATCATACTTAGGATGGGGTGAAAGTAGGTTTACAGTTATTCATATGGAAAATAAAAAATAATAATATAAGAATAAACTCTGAATTAACCAGAAACACCAATCCAAAAGGATATATGCATCCCTATGTTCATAGCAGCACAATTTACCACAGCTAAGATTTGGAAACAGCCTAAGTGCCCATCAGCAGATGAATGGATTAGAAAACTGTGGTATATCTACACAATGGAATACTATGCTGCTGTAAAAAAAGAAGGAATTCTTACCATTTGCAGCAGCATGGATGCAACTGGAGAGCATTATGCTAAGTGAAATAAGCCAGTCAATGAAAGAAAAATACCACATGATCTCACATATTTATGGATAATAAAGACCATCGATGAACATAAACAGATACAGAGGCAGAACGGCATTGAACAGACTGTCAAACTACAACTGGAAGGCCCAGGAGGGTTCGGGGGGAGTTAAGAGATCAACTGAAGGACTTGTATGCATGCATATAAGCATAATCAATGGACACAAGACACTGGGGGGTAGGGGAGAAGGGAGGAAGGTCAATGGAAAAAAAAGGAGACTTATTTAACACTCTCTGTAATACTTTAAGCAATAAAACAAAAATTTTTAAAAAAAGGATAAACTCAGTGTTTCAAGTACTCTCAATTGTAAGCCTACTTTTGGCCCACCTTGTATTCCTTAAGAATAGTCTTTTTTCCTATCTCCTACTCCAGATGTATCCCCAGGAGTTAATAGGATAATGGGAATAAAGCAGTAATTTACTGTAATGAATTAAACTAATATTCAGCTTTTGAAAACCAAATGTAGTATCAGCACTTACAACTTGATTAGCTGAAATACATATGATTATTGTTTTCTTAAAGTAGTGAACTATTATATATGATACTCTAATGGTAACATGATATGAAGCACTTGTCAAAACCCATAAAACCCTGCAGCACAGAGTGAACTTTATATTATGCAAATTTTAAAAACTCATTTAGGAGGTCAGGCAATCTCAGGATGGAATGCAGGCTAGAACTAAAAATTCTAACGGTGTTATAAATGTACTAGAGGCCCAGTGCAGAGATTCGGGCATGACCTGCAGGGATTGGCCTACTGTGGGAGCGCAACTCATTCCAGTCAGCTGAACAACTGTAGACCGCCTTCTGAGTGGCTGTTTCCACTGTGGGAGCACCACTCATCCTGGTCAGCCAAGCAGCACTCACTCTGTGGGAGCGCACTAACCACCAGGGGGCAGCTCCTGGTGGTTGTTCTGATCATTCTGCCATTCAGTCACTGGGCTTTTATATACCATACTTTCTGGCGTATAAGACGACTTTTTAATCCAGGAAAATATCAAAAATCTTCTCAAATAACGAGAAGGCTAGTGAGAGAAGTGACCCAACTACCTCCTCTACTTTCTCCCTCTACCATTTCTACCATTTCAGCAGTTTTGTCCCCACTTTTGAGAAGATTTTCCTGGGTTAAAAAGTCGTCTTATACGCCAGAAAGTACAGTATATAGATAAGACAACTTTGCTCAAGGGAGTAGAGGAAAAGGTGCTAACCTAAGTAACTTTGAAAATTAGTGGAGTCTGTAAGACTAAAAGCAAAAGGAACTGCATGTAAGCACTGTACTCTAATTGATAAAGTTGTTTTTCACAGGGGTACAAGATAACAGTTCCAATAATGCTATAGATATGTACTTAAATGGAATACTAAATAAATATGTGGCAGATGGTGGGAGCCAGATTTCTCACCATTGGAGTGGAAATTTATAGGTAAGAAAAGGCTACAATAAGCCATATAATAATGTATTAGAGTTGGAGACATCAGTAGAAAGTCATGTTTAGCTTAATGTAGATAAGAAGGTTACATATAGAAATGTTCACAGATGTGTGTATATATACATATACATGTTAATATACACACATTTTCTTGCTCAGACAGCCTAGAAGCAAAAATACCCAGTAATAGCAGGCACCCTTGGTTTCTTACACCATTATCCAATAAAAGGAACCAGGGCTCTTGGGAGAAATGCAGGAAATATATACATGATGACCTGAAACATTTGTAATGCCAGAAAAGTAAGAAAGTGCTAAAAAAAACAACCACCAAAACCCATATACTGATGGGGGTTTATTAAAGGGACACATGAATCAACTGAAAGAGCTCCCAACAGCCAAATCTGTAACAATTTGAGCAACAAATTAAAGTGGTATTGGATTAAAACCCAAAGTATAAAATATCCATGAGTCCATATTGAGATAAGTAACTGAATAAATAAAAACAAATGTAATCAATTATATTACATTATAAACAATGTGCGATGATTCAACCATTCAACTCTTAGATATTTACCCAAGAGAAAGCACATGTATATACTCATACTTATACATGAAAGTACACTGCAGATTTAGTTGTAATAAAATTTAGAAACAAACCAAGTATTTATCAACAGCTGAATGGGTAAACAAATTGTGGTATATCCATATAATGGAACATAACTCAGCAATAAAAAGGAATGAACCATCATTGATACACACAATATGGATGAATCTCTAATTATGCTAAGTAAAAGAAGTCAGACCTCTTCCCCTCCCCTTGCAAAAAAAAAAAAAAAAAAAAAAGAGTATGTGCTTTATGATTCTATTTATACAGAACTCTAGAAAATGCAAATTGCCCGGCCACAGTGAATCAGTGGTTGACCTACGAACAGTTCCATTCCCAGTCAGGGCATATGCCCTGGTTACGGGCTAGGTCCCCAATTATGCAGGAAGCAGCCAGTTAATGATTTTCTCTCATCGTTGATGTTTCTATTTCTCTTCCTCTCCCTTTCTCTCTAAAATCAATAAAAATATAATAAAAAGATATATTTTTTAAAAAATACAAAATTGAAAATGCAAACTAATCTACAGTAGCAAAAAACAGGTAAGGGATTGCCTGGCAGGAAATGAAGATAAGGAAGGATAAAAAGTTACATCAGAAATTTTATTTTACCTGGACACAGCAAATAATTTAGAAATATTTGGTATGTCACCCCAATAACTTTAACTTAAAAAAAATTTTTTTTGAAGAGTTTACTGCCCTGACCAGTTTGGCTCAGTGGATAGAGCATCAGTCTGCAGACTGAATGGTCCCAGGTTCAATTACGGTCAAGGGCATGTACCTTGGTTGCGGGCACATTCCCAGTAGGGGATGTGCATGAGGCAGCTGATCGATATCTCTCTCTCATTGATGTTTCTAACTCTCTGTCCCTCTCCCTTGCTCTCTATAAAAAAATCAATAAAATATCTTTTTTTTAAAAAAGTTTACTGAGTGAAGATTCATCCCAGATATAAATGTGTGTTGAATAAGGTATAGGGGTGGGCAAAAGTAGGTCTACAGTTGTAAGCATGCAAAACAGTATTATTCTTTTTGTATTACATATTTTTCCACACAAACAACTGTAAACCTACTTTTGCCCACCCTGCATGTAAGGCTTTCCTCAAAATAACTTTATTCTTATCTTCCTCTATTGCCTTTCTTATATTCTATCAAACCTAAGGTAATTATTCTCTCAGACAAATTAAACACCCTTTGGTTTTTGCATATTCTCCTATATTTGAAAATGCAATTCAAGGTCCAACTCAAATGTCACATCATTAATTCCAATTCCTCTGATCCATCTCAGTTAAAATTGTTTGCTGCATTGCATTTTCTTTACCAACACTATAACAAGTAACACATTATGCTTCCAGTTACAGCAATGTTCATACATGTCTAGCACATTCATCTAGAGCAGCACTATGCAAGAACATTGCAATGATAAAAATGTTCTCTATCTAGCCCTAGCCAGGGTTTCTCAGCGGTGTTAGTGTCAGCCTGCACACCAAAAGGCCTCAGGTTCAATTCCCAGTCAAGGGCATGTGACTGGGTTGCAGGTTCAAACCACAGCTCCAGTCGGGGTGCATGGGGGAAGCAACCAATCAATGTGCCTCTCTCACATTGATGTTTCTCTCTCCCCAACCCTCTTGCTCCCTTGCACTCTCTCTAAAACTCAATGGGGAAAAAATCCTCAGGTGAGGATTTAAAAAAAAAGTTCTCTATCTAGACTGTCCAATATATTAGCTACTAGAGCATCATGTAGCTAGCTATTCAGTACTTGAGATGTGGCTGGTATAACTGAAGAGCTTAATTTTTCATTTCAGTTCATTTTAATTAATTTAAATTTAAATAGCCACATATAGCCATATTAGATAGCACAGATACAGAGTGTAAGCTTCTTAAAAGCAACACAAAGGGCCTCTGTATTCCCCTTGGCATTTATCACAGTGCCCTGCACAGAGTAGACATTTAGTAAATATTTATAGTTGGTACTCTAAACTATTCAAAAACCTCTACCAAAAACAAATGTAAGCAAACAGTTTTAAAGTAAGAAAACAAATAAATAAATATCAAAAGCTAAGAAAGAAATTAGTCTCAGTTCTAATAATAAAAGACTTACCAAAACATCTTTTACATACTAAATCAAGTATTTCCCGAAATCGATTTGTCATTGGTGGCAGAGGTTTTAGGTCAATTTTCCTGAAATCCTCTGGGCAATCATTTTTTGAATGGCCATCCTTTTTGCAGATGCTGCATACTATCGTTGGTGGCTAAACAAAGGCAAAAAAAAATAATCTAATAAACTACTGAGGAACTTCATCATTACCTAGAAAGCAGGTCCAAACAGAATATTTTATGTAACTCAGTTCTGATAATCTGTGACTTCAGAAGACTGAGGGTGGGGAGAAAGCATGTTAATGAAATGCATTAATGTAAAAAACATATTTTGAACCAACCACTGTAACTTTCTTCCCCACTAAAATGGTATTGTCAAGAATTAGCTTTCCTGATGATGTAAAATAAAATACCAGGAGATGCAAAAAGATAGATTAATTCAAACTGTTTTATCAGTCCCCAAACGAAATACATGCATTACTTTTTAATCTACTAAGATCTTTAACAAAATAGATTACAGTTGTATGTCACTTAATGATAGGGGTATGTTCTGAGAAATGCATCATCAGGTGATTTTGTAGTTTTGTGAACATCACAGAGTGCACTTACATAAATCTAGATGGTATAACCTACTATACATGAAGGCTCCCTCCTCCCCAGCTCTTGCTCCCTTATCAACTCCAGACCCAGCAGTGGCTAGGCACATAGCTGGTGGACAGCAAGCTGAGTCTCACCTAAATCACCCAGAGCTAGCAGTAAATTCACGCTATAGTCAGGTCCAGCCTTTCTTTCCACATCAAAAGCAAACTTTTTTTGTTTATCATCCTATCTAATAAGAGTAATATGCAAATTAGGCATCATTTTGTCACAAAGATGGCCTCCCCCAAAGCCACAAGATGGTGGCGCCCAGTCCGGCTCAGCCCCACCACTGAAGTGGTCAGGCCTGTTAGCCAGGCAGGTGGCGGAGGCGGCGGGAGGCCCAAGAGGCGGAACAGGCGATCAGAGAACTCAGGCATCAACAAGGGCGGAGCCGGTGATCAGAGGAGCAGGGGCGGAGCATGCGATTGCAGGGGTCTGGGCACCGGTGGAGCCAGCAAAGCAGGGGTTTGGGGGTCCCCTGCCCAGGTCTGCAGTCTTGGCCAGAGGCTGTAGTGGGGCAGGGGCGGAGCTGGCGATGGCAGGGAGGCCAGACTGTGGCTTAGGGCTGCTGCCCAACGGGAGCAGGGAGTGGGCCTAAGCCATTGGTAGGACACCCCCTGAGGGCTCCCAATATGTGAGAGGGGGCAGGCTGGGGGACACCCTCAGTGCATGAATTTCGTGCACCGGGCCCCTAGTTTATTATAATCTTATGGGATCACCACTGTATAGGCAGTCCATTGTTGATCAAAAATATCACTATGCAAGGTATATGATTATATAAAAAAATTTCAAGTGGCACCTTTCATTTCATTCTAAACATTTTCTATCTTCAGAACTAATCAATCCCAGAACCCTTGCTAGCTGGTTCAATTTATTACATCAGCAAGGTATTCAAGAAAACAAACTGTAGAGCTGAACTCTAAAAATAAATCCATTTCATACAAGGAACAACTCTTTTGTTATAGCCACAAATGTAACTTCAAACGCTATGCCACAATTAAAATTTATTTCAACACACTATCAGACAGGTAGCTAAAACAGTGAAATTTTCCCCGACTATTTAAAAAACAAACATATGATAAAGGAGAAGCACAACTTTTTCTTTTATTGTAATACTAGAGGCCTGGTACACAAATTCACGCACTGGTGGGGTCCAGCTGGCCTGCCCTATTAGGGAATATTGGGGTTGGACAGGCTGAGGCGAGGGGCCGCGGGTCGTTTGCCAGCCAGCCCTACCCCTGATCGGGTGCCCACTCAGAGGTGGGCCGAGGGGCCGCAGGAGTTCTGCTTGTTACACTGTTTGGTCCATTTGCTTATTAGGCTTTTATTATATAGGATGCCTAGATCCTAGAGTTAGCTTCTTCCTCCAGGATTAGCCTGGACATGTACCTAGCTATGAACTCTGATGAAAATTATATACAAAAACCTCTATTTGTAGGAATGCTGTGCTGTGGGCTAATCAACAGTAGTAATATAGGAATTTCTATCAGCTTTGCGAAGTTTTTTTTTAAATAATTCTTTATTGTTGAAAACATTACGTATCTCCCTTTTCCTCCCCCACAAAGCTTTTTAAAATGAAGTGTTTATCAGAAAATTCTAGAAATATGTTATAACTAGAAAAAATTAAAATTGGAGAAATAGCTACCTTAATATAAGTTTCCAAGGAGAGAAATCTATAAAGTAGAAGAAATATAAACTACAGCTATGTAATTAAGAGGCTTTTCTAAAACTCTGCCATTTATTTCATCCTTTCAATAGTCCATATACCCTAAATACTGCAACCTAAACAAAAGCAATAGATGTATCCTTACAAAGAATGAAGAAGCACAACTTAGTAATTACATTAAAAAATTTAAGCTGTGAATAATTAATTACTGATAAAACAATAAAACTGGATACATTCCAGTTGTTGTTTTTATAAGATTCCACCTGATTTACACATAATCTATATAATCAGCACCCTGAGTTCTAATAATATTTCATTTATATATACTGTATTTGAAGCAACGTGACTTAGCTAAAACTTTCTTTTATTAACAAAGTAGTTACTGCTTATTTTCTGTTCATTGGGGTATCTTATTTTCTATAATTTATCAAGTTAAAGTTCAGACTATGCTGCTTTAAAAGTAGGAAAGTTAATGCCTTGGCCGGTGTGGTTCATTGGTTGGAATATTGGCGGAGTACCAAAGGGTCTCAGGTTGCAGGTTCAATCCCCAGCACCATTTGAGGTGTATGCTGGAGGCAACCAATCAATGCCTCTCTCTCACATCGATGTTTCTCTCTGTCTCTCCCCCTCACTTCCACTCTCTATAAAAATCAATGGAAAAAAATATCCTCAGGTAAGAATTAACAAAATGAAAAAAACCTTTAAAATAGAATGCCATTATAGTTCATGAACCTTGTATTCTCATTTGTGGAAGAAAATAATCATTGCATATAAAAAGTAAGCAAATTTTAAAATATATGTGCCTTTGCTAAACTGATTTTTCATTAAATAACTGATAACTGATTTTTATATATAAGAAAGCAAGGCAAATCAACTAATAATAGTGCTGAAACCTTTTGGGGTTTTACATTTCTTTAAACACAACTATTAGCAAAAATGCAGTAAGTAAAATTTAAAAAAACACTAAAATATTCCAAAACAACTATTTTTATATTTCCATACCTAAAAATTATAAATACAGAGCAATGTAACCACCACAACATCTTACAGATGGTTTACAAACTGTATCCTACCTTGCCAGAGGTTAAAATAAACTTATCAAACACATAATGTAACTCCTGGGTGGGGTGGTTATCATCATCAAGGTCAGAAGCATCTTCTGAAGCTTTGCAGTTGCAAGAGGTAGCAGATGTGTTGGTGCACATACTCTGATGTGAACTCTCTGTTTCTAAATTTGACCTGCAGTCTGTACCAACAGACTCATTTAGGTCAGAGGATTTACAATCAATGCAGTAACATTGGCTGAGATCCTTTTTTAAACAAGTTTCTGAAGGAACTAAATCATCTTGTTTCTTAATTGATTTTGGCTCTAATTCTCTGCCTTCACTGGTAGAAAGAGATGAAGATTCCTGTCCATGTTCAGCCAAAACTAGTTCAGTTACCAACAAACTGTCATCTTCAGTAATACATCTCCGTGATGTACATTTCATTTCATCATATTTACCAGGCTGATCTCTTTCTGCATTTATTTTTTCTGTGCTTTTCCCAAGTTGAATGCAACAATTGGATGTCTTATTGTCAGTCTTTACTGGTTTCTTATTGCTTATTTTTCCTTTTTCTTTTTTCATGGAATCCACTGTAGACTTATCTGCATCCTTCCTCTGAGGACAGGCAAAATATCGATAAGCTGCCCTGAATCTTTCCACAACATATTCATAAACAAGTTGGCTGTTTAAGCTCCGTGCAACATTCCTCTTGACTGAAAATGGATCTAATAAAAAAGAAAATGGTCAGTTGCTAAGTATTTACTAACAAATTACATTTTCAAGTTTATACAAACAGATCTTAACTACTGGGTTATAAGCAGAGTACATTTTCCCTAAGTTTTTCTAAACTAAAATCCCAATTAGAGTCCTTGAAAACTTAGTAGGGAAAATACAATAGCAACTTCACTTCCTTTGTTTTTGTCTTAACAGAAAAAAAAAAACTTTTAGAAAATAAGATAATTAATGAGAGAATGGCTAAGGAGCCCAACTCAATAATTAGAAAGTTTCAATGATGAAATTGCTGAAGACAACTATGTCAATATGCCTCCCAATAGTATCACTGAATGAAAATTTTCAAGTTGTGGGACCCATTAATAACTTTAATTTTCACAGTATTCTTTAGTTACATACTCTTTGCAATTTAAACAAATTAAAACATAACCTAAACTCTCAAAGCTTCAGGTTCAAAAAACACTGACTTTAAGATTTAACTTTAGTGAGATCAGAAAATTAAAGAGAAAGGAGAAACAAAAGTAGGAAGAGACCTAAGAAAGTAAAAATGAAAACAAAATTTAAATGTTGATCCAATCTAAAATGACTATGTTGAAAAGGCTTGCATCAACTCATACTTCTGAAAATGTTTTTAGGTTTTTGGATTTTATAAGCCTTAAATACAAATATGTCAAGGGGAAAAAAAAAAAAACAGTACCACCCCAAAAAACAATACATATTTTCTCCACTACTGAAAATTATAAGTAAAAGGATTAACAGGACAGGACTACTATGGCTGAAGCATCTATTACTTTTTGCTGTTATGTAAATAAAGGCTTTAAAAAGCTTTTCCTGGCCTCTTTTCCCCTTCTAGAAGAAAAAGGAAGAGAAGAAAAAAGTTTCAGAGCTTATTTATTTACTATATGTAAGAAGTATACGATGTGAGGACATGCTTGAGTGTATGAGAATATGTGTGGGTTCAATTCACACTAGGAGGCCAAAAATGGGTTGAGGGAACAGGAGAACGTTAAACAAACTAAAGGCTAAATAAACTAAAATGATGCACAGAAATTTAATTTCCTACCTCTAAAAAGTAAGTGAAATATTGCGAACTTAACATTTGTATTAAGAATTAAGAAGCGAGTACACATCCCTCCAGGGAGCACACCTTTGCCTTGCCCTTCCATCTCTTCTTCCCCCATAGGCATGCAGCTCCTAACTCTAAGGGACTCCCACAAGACTTGCATCCAGGGAGCAATGGGCCCTGACTTGTCCCAAAGCCCCCTTTTTTTCTGACTTCTTAGTGAGCCAAAGCAGCCTAGCCTAGGCTCATTTCACTGTCTGGTCTCTCCTAGTGCTTCTTCTATCCTAGACCCTTCCTAATTTCACTGTCCCCAGTTTTAACAAACATCCTCTAAAAATCACCTGGACTTGTGCTGTGAAATCTTTCCTGTACAAAGTCAAGAATCCACACACTACCAGCTGGCCCAAGGCAGGCAAGCTCAGGGCCAGGTCGCCTTTCCAGTAATAAAACGGCCCCACTCCCCATCATGTCCTGCCCCATGAAACCTTATTGTCCACTTATTTTTTTAAATGGCAGAATTAATATTTTGTTGTCATTTACAATCAGATGGCAGTAGAGTATATAGTCTCCATGCTTGATCTTTATGTAAATAAAAAACTTATAAGAACTGATAGCTGGTTGTTTTCAGAAAACCTGATTAAATTAATTCATTGGCCCTGACTGGTTTGGCTCAGTGGATAGAGCATCAGCCTGCGGACTCAAGGGTCCCAGGTTCGATTATGGTCAAGGGCATGTACCTTGGTTGCGGGCATATACCCATTAGGGGGTGTGCAGGAAGCAGCTGATCAATGTTTCTCTCTCATCAATGTTTCTCTCTATCCCTCTCCCTTCCTCCTCTCTACAAAAAATTAAAATATTTTTTAAAAATTAATTCATTGATGGTAATATCAAGTTTTTCCTTATTAGCTCCAGAAAATTCACCCTTTTGTTCTTTTGTAGCCCTAGCTGGTTTGGCTCAGTGGCCTATGGGCTGAAGAGTCTTGGGTTCGATTCTGGTCAAGGGCATATGTCCAGGTTGCAGGATCAATACCCAGTAGAGGGCATGCAGGAGGCAATCAATCAATGAATCTCTGTCATCATTGATGTTTCTATCTCTCTCTCACTCTCCCTTCCTCTCTGAAATCAATAAAAAATATGTATCTATATACAGATATATATAGATATATATAGATATATAGATATAGATATAGATATAGATATATAGATATAGATATAGATATATTTTAAATTTACAAGCCATTCTTTAATTCCTGTACCTCTAAGATCTTAATGTTGGGGGGTAGGGGGTCAACTGGGGAAAAAGAAGACATATGTAAAACTTTAGACACTAATAATAATAATAATAATCATCTTAATGTTCTTGGGATTTACTGTGAAACCTGAGTTGTCAACATCAACTGTTCTTTTTTTCTTTAGTGTAGTCACACTTAACAGATGAGATCATTTAGAAGACAGTAAAAACTGGATTTTAAAATTATACTTCAATAATTTTATGACACAAATTTCTTCAAAAAGATCTTGTAGAATTAATATCACTATTTTCCTATATTTTTGAAATTTTTTATAATTAAAAATTAAATAAAGACATGTAAGTAAGCTAATATCCCTAACCAATCTAATATTTATAGATTGGAAATATTTAAGTGAGTGTTAAGCCTATAAACTATAATGGACTTGAAAAAGAATTTATCTAAAATATATGACAACCAGGTGGAATAGATAGTGCTACAAAGTCAAGAGGTAAAATTTATAACATTGAATTAGACACAGATGATGAGTGGCACACAAAAATTATTCTCCAAATGAAATATATCATACCTTCAATGGCTATTCGCCTTTTAGGCCAGTTTTTGTTTTCTCTTGTTAAAATATCTTTTATCCGTACACATATGACATATTCCTCCAAAGCAAAATCCAGTGTGTAAAATTTTAGCAGCTCTAACCACAACTGTCCCAGGGATACCTGATTTGGTGTTTCCAATGTTAAAGGAGACTGGAAAAGAAAGAAATACTTTTCATTTATGTTTCACGAACAAATGAATCATTTACTTTTCACTTTAAGAAATCCTTAAAGCATAAAGGAGCAACCTGCCAAAAAGCAGTTTGTGGCATAGCTGTGAACAGAGTGACAGTTTACTAACTCCTAGAATTTTGTGTTCTTTCCACTAGACCAGAAGTTCTCAACCTTCGCTGCACATTAGAATCACAGTGGAAATACTAAAATACACTAATATCTGAGTTACACACCACTCTCACCTCCCATAATCCTTCCCAAGATTCCGATTTAACTGACATGGACTATAAACTGGGTACTGAGATTTTTTAAAGCTGCCTTAGTGATTCCCATGTGCAGCCAAGGTTAACAGTGTATAACAATCACCACAGCACCTTACTGCAGCAATTACTTTTAAAATCCTGGGCTTGCAAAAGCTAACTCCTTCATTTGACAAACATTTATTAAGAACTTACTATATTCCTGGCATTGTGCTGGGGATATTAAAAGCGGGCATTTTCCTGCCTCTGTGTGGTAGCATTCAAAACACTTTCCTTTGTGCAGGGGTACATTACAAAACTTGCACATGTACCGCGTTTCACTGCGTAGTTTATGAGCGGCACACACACGACAACGACATAAAACATTTTTATTTTTGCCGGTTCTAACTAGAGGTTCCAATGTATGCCATTGACAATCTCCCTGGTGGATCCGAGTTTACTCGTTTCCCGCAAAAAATGTAAAAATAATAACAGCTCACACTTACACATAATGCTCACCATGCATCATTCACTCTCTTTTAAGTGCTGTGCATATAATTAATAAGTCTAAGAACTCCATGGAGTAGATATTACAGGGCAAAAATCTGACTCAGGACCACATGGTTACAGGGTCCATGTTGGTAATCACTATAACATTCTGCCATTCAAATATGGTATGGGCTACTAGAAAAGGAAGAAACAATTTAGCAATGCTAAAATGGCCCTCTAATGGGGGAGGGGTGGTGCAACAGAAGAGGTAATGACTTCTAAGGGAATTAGCTAAAGACTGGGGGCTAAAAGTGACCACTAGGAGCATAAAGACATGAAGCAATCATTCATTCAATTCTACAACCATTCATTGATTACCTACTATGTGCCAAGCACTTGGAATAGATCCATTGGGGGGGGGGAAGATCCTTGCCTTAGTGGAATTTGCTTTTCAGGGAAGAACACAGTGAACAACAAAATTAATAAATAAATTACATAGCAAGTCAGAAAAAGTAAAGTGCTGTGGTGCCCAGCTGGTGTAACTCAGTGGTTGAGTGTCAATCCATGAACCAGGAGGTCATGGTTTGATTCCCAGTCAGGGTACATGTCCAGGTTTCAAGCTCCATCCCCAGTAGGGGTGTGCAGGAGGCAGCCAATCGATGATTCTCTCTCAGCACTGATATTTCTTTCTCTCTCTCCCTCTCCCTTCCTCTCGCTGAAATCAATTTTTAAAAAAAATTTTTTTAAGAAAAGTTTTGTGGAAATTTTAAAAAGTTGAGTAGGTTTAATAAAGGGGATGGGAATATGGGAGCAGGTTCCAATGGTAAATAGAATAGCCAGGATAAGTATTGTTGAGAAGGTATACTTTGGAAAGGAAACATGTTCTAGTAATAGGAAACAGAACAAACAAACTAAAGTAGCAGTGTAACTAGCTTTAAAAAGAAAACCAAGAAACCTAGTGTGGTAGAGAGAGGGGAGAAAAAAAGAGGAAAACAAAAAGCTAGCCAGTGAGAACTCCTTGGTTTTATCCTAAACTGCGGAGCAACTGAAGCATTTTGAGTGTGAAAAGGGAGAAGGAGCATGATCTAACTAAAGTTTTGGAAGAGCCATCTGACTGAACAGATTATAAGGAACAAAGGTAGATTCAGGGAAACTTATTATGACACTCTTGTAATAATTCAGGACAGAGATGATGGTGGCTGAATATGAAACATGGGGAAGACTAGGAGTTGAGTTTTAGATACAGTAAGTTTAAGACATCTACTAGACATTTAAGTAGACATTATACAGGCAGCTGGAGATACAATTATAGTATTCAAGAAAAAGGTTTGGCTGATGACTTAAATTTGAGAGTCATCATTATCATTCAAATGGTGCTTAAAATCCAGAGAATTGGATGAGATCACCAAGGGAGTGTAGATAAAGAAAAAGGGGTGGGCCCTGACCAGTTTGGCTTAGTGGATAGAGTGTCAGCCTGAGGACTGAAGGGTCCGGGGTTCGATTTCGGTCAGGGGCACGTGCCTTGATTGCGGGAACATCTCTGGTGGGAGGTGTGCAGGAGGCAGCTGATTGGATGTTTCTGGCTCTCTATCCCTCTCCCTTTCTCTCTGTAGAAAATCAACCAAATTTATTTTTTTAAAATAAATAAAATAAAAAAAGAAAAGAAAAGGGGTGGCTGGTTTGACTCAGTGGATAGAGCACTGGCCTGTGGACTGAAGGGTCCCAGGTTTGATTCTAGTCAAGGGCATATGCCCAGGTAGCGGGCTCAATCCCCAGTAGGGGACATGCAGGAGGCAGCCGATTAATGATTCTCTCTCAACACTGATGTTTCTCTCCCTCTCCCTTCCTCTCTGAAATCAATCTTAACTAATAAAAGCGTAATATTAAAATTAACCATTTCTCCGGGACGGGGTAACCCACGCCCACCAGCCAATCAGAGCTGCTGTATGCAAATTAGCCCAGCCAAGATGGCAGAGGCCGCAACCCGGGTATGCGGCTTCTCCTGGGCTGCGGACTCCGCCATCTTGGGAGCCTCCGTCCTGGGAAGGCATCTGGCGCCCTGAGCCAGGCGATGCCTTCCCAGGCGGGGGCCTTGGGCAGCTGGACCAGCATGCCGGCCGCCAAGGGCCCCTCCTGGGAGGCCATGGGGTGTGGGGTGAGCAGCGCCACCCCATCCGCTTCCCAGGCGTGGGCCTTGGCAGCAGGACCAGCTGGCCAGCTGCCGAGGCCCCCTCCTGGGAGGCCATGGGGTGTGGGGTGGCCAGCGCCACCCCATCGGCTTCCCAGGCGGGGGCCTCGGCAGCAGGACCAGCTGGCCAGCTACCGAGGCCCCCTCCTGGGAGGCCATGGGGTGTGGGGTGGCCAGCGCCACCCCATTGGCTTCCCAGGCGGGGGCCTCGGGCATCGGGACCAGCCGGCAGAGGTCCCCTCCTGGGAGGCCATCGGGTGGCCAGCGCCACCCTATCGCTTCCCAGACTGATGGCCTAGAGGGTCAGTGGGAGCTGTGGCCAGCCTGAAAACTGCCCTCAGACCCTCACCCAGGCTTGCCACACCCCCTGGGGTGAGGGTCTCCACTGGGGAACTTGGCCAGCCTGCAAACAGACATTGGCCCCTCACCCAGGCTGGCCAGGCATGCCAGCAGGTGGACATCCCCCATCCCAGGTGTCCCAGACTGCAAGAGGGCACAGGCCGGGCTGAGGGACCCCGACCCCCCGAGTGCACAAATTTTTGTGCACCGGGCCCCTAGTAAAAATATATTAAAGAAAAAGAGGATCAAGGACTGAGCCCTAGAGCATTTCAACATTAACAGACTGGAAAGGAAAGGCAGAACCAGCAAAGGAGATTGAGAAGGAATAATCAGCAACTGTTGTAGGGCCCTAAAACTCAAATTAAGCAATTTTTTAGAGAAGAAAAATTTGCTAAGTCAAAAAAAAATTGAAATATGACCATTAGATTTAGCATTGTGGAAGTTACTGACATGATACACGTTTTGGCAGATTGATATGGGTTAAAGCGTGATTAGTATGAGGTAAAAGGAAACAAAGATATTGGAAATAATCAATAGAGACAATTCTCTCAAGCAGTTTTACTTCAAAAGGGAGCACAGGAATGAATAATTAGTTGGGAAGGGAAGTGGTGTTGAGATTTTTCTTTAAATAGGATAAATAAAAGCATGGTTGATTCAGTAAAGAATGAAAAAATGATAACTTAGGAGAGAAAGATAAGAATTGCTAAATCAATGTTCTGGAATAAACAGTAGGCATGGGACTGAATAAACAATGAAGAAAATTACTTTAGAAAGCAACACCAGAAGTTCCTTTATAAAAGCAGGCAATAAGGCAGAGTATGTGAGTGCAGATAGTGGTAGATGGTAGTGGGAGTGTGTAGAAGTTCTCTTTTGATTGCTTCAATTTTCTCATTGAAGTGATAAACAAGAGGACAGAAAATGGGAGAGATGAATGGACTAGAACATATGTTCTGGGAACAACATGAACATTTCAGTATTGTTCACATTTCTATAATCTAGTTCAGAACTGGAAGTCCAAAAGACTATATCCTTCTAGAGGACACAATCCACGGATATTCAACTTTCGTTGGCTAGCACTTAAGATAATGCTTGGTATGTAGCAGGCCCTCAATAAATGAATGCTGAATGATTAAATAAGCAAGCCGCACCCTAAAGGACCATCGGGCCTTTATTTCTCCACCCATCTGCCAACGTAATTCCCATATGCTAAAGTTTTGGTTACAGTCCTGAAGGAAATTTTCCTTGTCTAAATGAAAAATATGCAAAGAATTACTTTGACATGATTCAAACAACAGACGTCTCACAAAACAAGCTGTAAATTCATTAGGGAATCTTAGTACCGCAAAACTAAACCAGATCATCCCCTTACATTACAGATGAGGAAAATGAGGCCAAGAGGTTTGTTCATGATTAGTCAGTTAACCTACTATTAAAATAGCTTCAATGGAAGTCATCACAAATACTATAGATAGAAAAGTCAAAGATAAAAAACTTACTTTGCCATGTTTTCCCTTTATGGCATTACTTTGGTTGTCTTTTTCTGTCTTCTTGGTATCAACTTTTGGTTGGTCTGCCTTAGCTTTGTTTTCCTCAGCAATTGAGTTTTTCTCAGTTGCACTACTTGAATTATGTTCCCACTTCACAAACTTCTCTTCTATTATGCCCTTCAGCTGAAAGTCATCCATTCTTTTTGAGTCAAAGCCTTCAATCTATATAAAAAGGCATTCCAAATTGGTAGTGGAAAAAGTATTTTTTTTTTTAAATGGACAAACAGACAAATCAGAATTCCAGTTTAAACCGAACAGAATACTCTGAAAGAGCAAACAATATATGTACATACACATGTCACAAACTCATGCTTACCCAACTTCCAAGTAAACAAGGAAGAAGAGGGGGTTTTCTTTGTTGTAGAAAAAACATCACCATTAAAGCAAAACAGTAAGAAGGAATTCCGCCATCAGTTTGGGAATCAATATAGCACAACTGCAAAATGACAGGGGAAAAGTACCACCATTTATTTTAGCTTTCTTTAATTTTCTTTCTTCCTTTCACAACAAAAGTAGCTCCCCGCCCCCATAATCACTTTAAAAAGCATAAAATGTAATTATGTACATAAAAGCCTAAACAACCATTTGACCGGTAACTATGACGAATGCTGACCACAAGGGGGCAGATGCTCAACCACAGGCATAAAAACATGGAATAGACTGATGAATCTCAGAGGGAAGAGGGGAGGAGGAAGGACAGGAAGAGATTAACCAAAACTCTTATATGCATACTAGAGGCCTGGTGCACAAATTTGTGCACCTTCAGAAGAGTCCCTCGGCCTGACCTGTGGGGATTGGGCAAAAACATGCAATCCAACATTCCCAGAGGGGTCATGGATTGTGAAAGGGCACAGGCCAGGCAGAGGGACCCCACCGGTACAGGAATCCACACACTGGGCCCCTAGTATAAATATAATATCTAATCTAATAGAAGAGTAATATGCAAATTAACCATCACTCTGAGACAACTAAGCCACGCCCACCAGCCAAGCCACACCCACCAGCCAATCAGAGCAGCTGTATGCAAATTAACCCAACCAAGATGGTGGCCGGCAGCCACGGAGCTAGAGCAAACAGGAGGCTTCCGTTGCACCAGCGATGGAGTTGAAACTGCCTGCCTAGGCCAGCCGGGCCTCTGCTCAAGGCAACAATGTTTCAATTATAGAAGCCACGGAGCTGAAGCAAACAGGAGGCTTTCTTGCCTGACTAGGCCTCCACTCAAGGCAACAAAGTTTCAATTATAGAAGATACATAAACCCCAAAAACCTGATTCCAGCCAGCCTCGCTGGGACGCTGGGTCAATAGGAGTTGTGGGCAGCCTGAAAATGGCCCTCAGCCCCTCACTAAGGCTGGCCACACCCCCATGGGGTGAGGGTCCCCACTAGGAGGTTTGGCCAGCCTGCAAACAGCGATCAGCTCCTCACCCAGGTTGGCCAGGCACGCTAGCAGGTGGACACCCCCCGAGGGATCCCAAACTGTGAGAGGCCAGGCTGAGGGACCCCCCGAATGCACAAATTTTTGTGCACCAGGCCCCTAGTATATATATAAAATATATGCACTTAAAACTCACCCATCTGAAATAACTATTAACATATTGGTGACCATCTTTCCATTCATTTTTTATTGCATATAAAGACACATGTATATTTTTAGTTAAATGAAACCATATCATACAGTGTGCTTTTATTGTAGAAACCTTTTTTTTAATATATTTTATTGATTTTTCACAGAGAGTAAGAGAGAGGGACAGAGAGCCTGAAACATCAATGAGAGAGAAACACCAATTAGCCACCTCCTGCACACTCCTCACTGGGGACGTATCTGCAACCAAGGTACATGCCCTTGACCGAAATCAAACCTGGGACCATTGAGTCCACAGGCTGAAAATTTATCCACTGAGCCAAACTGGTCAGGGCTGTAGATTCCTTTTAAAAAATTTTTATTTTGCTTCTATTTCTGCCTCATGTTAATAATCTTCTATGTACTCCATGTCTTCTTCTCTATTCAAATAACCATACATAAATATACATACATTTCTATATTCTATATAAAAACGGAATATTTTAAATATATTTTATTGATTTTTTACAGAGGGAGGGAGAGGAACAGTCAGAAACATCAATGAGAGAGAAACATCGATCAGCTGCCTCCTGCACACCCCCTACTATGGATGAGCCCGCAACCAAGGTACATGCCCTTAACCAGATTCGAACCTGGTAACTTTCAGTCCGCAGGTCGACGCTGTATCCACTGAGCCAAATTGGTCAGGGCAAAAGGGAGTATTTTTATTTTTGTCACCTTTTAACCAAAATTTGTATTATAGACAGCTCTCTGTATATTACTCTTCTCCCTCCCTTAACAATACTTCAAGAAATGTCCTTTTAAGTCAATTAGCACACTTCTAACACTCTTTCGAATGGTTAAATTATAGTCTATTATCTGGCTCGTTATTCAATAATCCCCCCACCCAAGGATATTCACACTTTGTTCTTAGTTTTGGCTACTTTAAACAATATTATAATATTTATCCTTATACAGATTTCCTAAGTACTAGTGCTTGTTTATGAGCTATATTCATAGGAATGGATCTGCTGAATTAAAAAATATGACATATACCAGGGGCCCGGTGCACAAAAATTTGTGCACTCGGGGGGGGGGGGGGGGGAGGGAGGTCTCTCAGCCCGGCCTATGCCCTCTCGCAGTCTGGGAACCCTCAGGGGTTGTCCACCTGCTGGCATGCCTGGCCAGCCTGGGGGAGGGGCTGATGGCTGTTTCTAGCTGCCTACAGCCCCTTCAGGGTTTGGGTCCCTACTGGGGTGCCTGGCCAGCCTGGGTGAGGGGCAGAGGGCCATTTCAGGCTGCCCACAGCCCTTTTAGGGTTTGGGTCCCTATTGGGGTGCCTGGCCCCTGTAGGTAAGGGGCAGAGGGCTGTTTCAGGCTGCCCACAGGCCCTTTAGGGTTTGGGTCCCTGCCTGGGTGCCTGGCTGGAAGCAGCTATCTGGGTTTTATTTATCTTCTATAATTGAAACTTTGTTGCCTTGGTCACCCGCTCAAAGCCTAGGTTGCCCCTGGCAACCCAAGGTCCCAGCCCAGGAGGTATCTGGGGTTTGTTTATCTTCTATAATTGAAACTTTGTAGCATTGAGTAGAGCTCAGGACTCGCAGGACCCTGGCTTCCTCCATTGCCCAGGGCAACTCTAGCTCTGTGGCTGCCATCTTAGTTGAGTTAATTTGCATATTAGCTCCTGGTCAGTTGGTGGGCATGGCTTGTGGGTGTAACAGAGTGATGGTCAATTAGCATATTACTCTTTTATTAGATTAGATTTCAATTCTAACAAATATAAGATTTTAAAAATTGTCAATGGCAAGCATGTCAAACTCAAAGGCTAATATGGGCCAAATAAAGAAGGTTTAAGTTTATGTGGACAGCAAAAAAAAAAAAAAAACAGCTTCAATTTTCATAGAAACATTAAATTTATAACGTTTCATAGAAACATTAAATTTCATAGAAACATTAAATTTAAACATTAAATTGATAGAGACATGCTGAATACAAAAGGCTGAAATAAATGAGTAACCATTAACATAAATAGAACATTTTAATAAAAATTAGTATTTTTTTCTTGAACATTAATTTACCAGACACTGAATAACTGTACAAATTAATATGCATAATACAAATAAACCTATTTTTCTTGTTCTCTGAAAGTGAAATATTTACTGCTGCGCACACCAAACAAGTCAGTCCAAAACTAATGACGTAGCAATTCGCTGCTAGTATTAGTGGAGAGAAATGGTGTACCTGTGCGTAAGGCGCATAAGGGAAATGAATGCAACATGATTATAGTAATCACTCACTAGCAAATGCTGTAGTTCATTATTAATAATTCTGCATAACAAGTTACGAAATTTTTAAAACATTTCTTTCATACTGTTATATTGGCTGGGCTGCAAAAATATTCGTTGTGAGCCACAAGTTTGACATGCTTGGTCAAGGGAATGGGTGCAATGTCTCATGTTTACTAACCATTTGGATTTGTTCTTTTCTGAATAGCCTCTTAAATCTTTAGCCAGTTTTTCTATTTTTACACATTACATATCAACTCGTATGTATTCTTTTTCATTATAGAAAATGAGCCTTTATATCTGATACATGAATTTGAAAAAAAAATGTTATTTTTCCCAATCTGCTTTTCTTTTGGCATTATTTATACCTTTTACCATATAAAATGCATTCATGTTTATGTAGCTAAATATGCTTATCTTATATAGCTTTTAGGTTTCCTATTATGGTCAAAAGGTTTCTCCAATAGTGTGTGTAAATACATACACACACACACGTTCTTTTGTTGTTGCTATTTTGTTTTTTTGTTAAACCTCATCCAAGGATATTCCCTCCACTCATTTTTAGAGGGAGTGGGAGGGGGAAGGGGAGGTGAAATGGAGGGGGGGGGAAGGAAGGGGGATAGGGAATCATTGATGAGAGAGAGACATACACACACCAATCAGTTGCCCTCCTGCACACACCCCAACTGGGCCAGGGACAAACTTGAAACTCAGGTATGTGCCCTTGACTGGACCCTTTAAGGTGTGGGCCGATACATATTCTTAAATTGTCTTCTAAAATTTTTATTTTTCATTCAAGTGCAATTTATTTTTGCATTTAGTGTGCTAATGGTCCAACATTATTTTCTTCAAGAAAGATACAGTTGTTATGGCACTATTTATTAAATAAACCACTGTTATATCACTAAAATAATATATTTTGTTTTTTCATATATTAAAATCTCACTTACACTAAGATCTACTTTTGAGCTTTCTTTTCTGTTCCACAGATCTATTTGTCTATTCCTATGCCAATGGTATACACTTAACTAAATCAGTTTTGTAGTGGTAAAGTGGGTCCCCCTTTACTAGTCTCTTTCTGAGTTCTTTTGGCTATTCTCAAAGATTATTCCATGCTAACTTTAAGATCATTTTATCAACATTTTTACAAGCCCTGGTAATTAGAAATTACTGAACATCTGGAAATCAATTTAATGCACTTTTACATTTTAAGAATACCATCTCCTTATCCAAGAACTTGGTATCTTTGTATTTTCCAAAAATTAAGGAGTTGTCATCAATTACTAACTTCCCCTCAACTCTCATATCAACTCTCATAAGTTTCCTCTAAAACTTATCCCAAACTTGTTTGCTTCAAAACTCTCTAAACTTACTACAGTTGTTCATAACTATTTTGTTCCTACATATTATGATTTCTGTTACAGATTAGGTACATTTTCCCCTCTGTTCCACTTACCTTAGCCCAATAACGAAAGGCTAACGCCAAGGGAATAAAGACAGGTTCCATTTTGCCAATAGCAGCAAGTAAATCAGTAGTGAGGCATGCCATATCATTTCCTGCACTCACTCTACAAAGTAAGCCACTGTGAATGAGAAAGAAAGAAATTTCACTGCATTAATACTTTCAAAAACATAATTATTTCAAATCCTGTGGTTATCCTTTCCAGTCACTGTATTTTAATACTTAAGAAGGCAAAATAAAAAATATTTTAATAAACTTAGAGCTTACTGAAAACTATGTATCAATCCCATTACTAGAGTTCCATATAAATTAAAGATGCTTTAAATGTTCATTTGTACTTCAGAAATAAGTTTCAACTTTAGTATTTAAGTTCATGAGAAATTTTCAAAAGCATTATGAATCACCAAAACTTGATTTATAGGAGAAAAGTCATTGATCTTATCAATGTCAAATAATGCAACAGAACTTCCTAGTACATTCTTTCTGCTTTGCACAAATTAAAAAAGAATTTCTGAAATGATTAGCTGTACTTCTTGACTCTAATTATTTTCCTATCCAAGCTTCCATGATTTTACTGACATGCTACTTTTAGATGAGAGATTAGAAAGGATTTATATATTAACCCACAAGCAATGCTTATATGTTAAGTGAAAATAGGAACTACCGTAAATGGAGTAATAGAATTATAGAGGAGATATTTTGGTGGCAGGGAGAAGAACGTATCTGAGGTTGCCTCACAGAGACAATTAGACATGATAGGATGGCAAAAATACCAGACATCAGAATACCTCCATTCCAATTCTGATTTTTCCCTAACTGATGTCAATTTGGAAATTCCAGGTCTCAATCTTCCAATTGAACTAGATCTCCATAGATCCTTCTAGTTTTGAAGAAAAAAATATAATAATCTTAAAATATAAGATATATAGGTTAATAATCAATAAAAGAGCACTATTATTTCTGTATTGTCTCCATATCTCCCACATTGAACTAAAATAGAATTATTTTAGTTTCCTCTTTCAAAGTATTTTACTTTCTTAATCCTATAGATATGACTAGAGAAGCAAGATTAGTCTTCAATAACTCATTCAATTTCAGTGAAATAAAAATTAGAGTCTGATAGACTGTGAGCTCCTTCAGAAGAGAGACTACTTCTTATTTTTGTTTGTATTACTACAGGAAAGCATTAGTTAACATATAGTAAATGTTCAATACTGTTGAGTGAATGAACTTTAGAAAAAAATTAAAAGCTCTGCCTCTGAGTATGTTATTTTTATCTGTTCTACTTCTTGTTCACATGCTTTTAGTAAGCCGGTTAATTTGAATAAGTAGAAACTAGCCTAGTCATATTAACCCAAGGAGAAGTCGAAAACAAAACTTTTCTCTCTTACAGATGTTCACTGCATATTTGGATGTTGTCATTTTTTTATAAATAGTTCATTTTTTATTCATTGTTACCAACCTTTTCCGATCTTTGCACACCACAACAGGAACTTTAGCGTGAAAATCAGATTCCACATCTACATATAATACTAATAAGGGGGAAAAAACAAAACAAGTAAGCTAATGTCAACATCTCTAAAATGCTTACTCTATGGTAAACATTAAGTAATAGTTTCCTTCTAAATATCACTCTCATTGCTTCTGTGGGATAATCCACTCTTCTCATTATGAGAACCAATCCCACAGGATCCCTTATCTCTCTTGGTACCACTTGCTGTATATCACAACCACAGGCACAGTCACAACTGTCTGAAAATTATAATCACCTCAAGAAAAAAAGTTTTAACATCCCTAAGAGTTTGAATATATCCAAGTAAGTACACAATTTAGTTAAAGTTGATAAAGCTAAGAGAAGGCACCGCTTACTTAAACGACTATTTCCACAGGAGTCATAAAATGAGAACCTACAATGCTTTGAAAATTTGGTTCTTTTAAAAATATCTGTGGAAGTAAAAGGCTAACTTTGCTGACTTCATTTCCCATAAACCTATGAAAAGTCTGCCCCACTAAAGCTCCTAAGGATGGACTAACAGATGAAGCACATTTCCACTCTTAAGTCTATATCTCCAAAGTAAGCCCCATGCCATAAATGTCTAATCTAAATAAAAATAGATGCACTAGCCCTAGCTGGTTTGGCTCAGTGGATAGAGCGTCCGCATGTGGACTGAAGGGTCCTAGGTTCGATTTTGGTCAAGGGCACATGCCCGGGTTGCAGGATCGCGTGTGCAGGAGGCAGCCAATCACTGATTCTCTCTCATCATTGATGTTTCTCTCTTCCTCTCCCTTCCTCTCTGAAATTAACAAAGACATATTTTTAAAAAACAGATGTATTAACATTATTTCATTTGAAGTTTAAAGAAAATCTCTTAGTAATACTTGTTGGAATTATTAAGTTATTAAAAACCATGAACTAAAAATCTATGTCAGGTCCTAACCGGTTTGGCTCAGTGGATAGAGCATTGACCTGTGGACTGAAGGGTCCCAGGTTTGATTGAAGTCAAGGGCATGTGCCTTGGTTGTGGGCACATCCCCCGTAGGGGGTGTGCAGGAGGCAGCTGATCAATGTTTCTCTCTCATCGATGTTTCTAACTCTCTATCCCCCTCCCTTCTTCTCTGTGAAAGATCAATAAAATATATATTTAAAAAAATAAAAGGGACAATTATTTTTTTTTAAATCTATGTCAGGAGTTGAATTATACTTGGTAGATATAACAATGAATAAGACACAAAGGTCTTAATCAGGTGTTTGGAAAACAAATACTTAAATAAATCCTACAGGTGATAGGATAGAAGTCTTTAAAGAGTACAGGTCTTTAAAGAGAGGGAATAAAAAGGAAACAATCAATTTTATAATAAGACTGTATTTTGTACACCTCTGTTATATGATTCAAGATTATCTACTTGTGTACATTAGTGGAAAAGACCTATTTAAAAATTTTTTCTAGGTTAATATGACGGTACCCATAGCCAATAAGGAGGGAACATGCTAATTGACTGCCACGCCCTCAAAGATGGCAGCACCCACAGCCACAAGATGGTCGGCCGGGGAGGGCAGCTGAAGGCAATCAGGTGAGCAGAAGAGGGTAGTTAGGTGTGACCACGCCTGCAGGGGAGGGCAGTTAGGGGTGACCAGGCCAGCAGGGGAGGGCAGTTGGGGGCAATCAGGCTAGCTGGGGAAAGCAGCCGGAGGCAACCGGGCTGGCAGGGGAGGGCAATTAGGCATTGATCAGGCTGGCAGGGGAGTGGTAAGGGGTGATCAGGCTGGCAGGCAGGCAAGCAGTTAGGGGCAATCAGGCAGGCAGGCGAGTAAGTTGGGAGCCAGCAGTCCCAGACTGTGAGAGGGATGTCCAACTGCCAGTTTAGGCCCGATCCCTGTTAAACCAACAGTTGGACATCTCCCGAGGGGTCCGAGATAGGAGAGGGTGGAGACTGAGCTGAGGGACACTCCCACCCCCTTGCACAAATTTCATGCACCGGGCCTCTAGTATGACCTATATATTTATGGTTCAAGACAAGGCATTCACAACAAATGCCTGTGTCATTTTTTTTATTTGACAATCTAAGGGAAAAGAGGTCTGAGCCCCTGACCAATAGTCAGTATTACATGTTTTAAAAATTCTTGCAGCACTCCAGTTGAAAACTGCTGCTTTACAAGATAAATGGACCAAAGTAATCCCTAAAAAATAACTTTCCAGAGAAATAGCCAAAAATAAACTGATAATGGAGAGATAATGCAGCAGATAGAGGAAAAAGAAATTAAAAACTGTTATTAGAACCAATCCTATATAATAAAGAGGTAATATGCAAATTGAACATTACACCCTCACAAGATGGCTATCTACGACCAGGCTGACAGAGGGGTGAGGTAAAATCAAACGACTGAACAAGCAGGCTGTGTGGGACGACCAGGCCGGCAGGGGGATTAGTGAGGGACGACCACATGACTGAACAGCAGGGGCAACCGGGGGGGGGGGGGCAGTTAGGGGTGACCTGGTCAGCAAAGGGGAACAGTTGGAGCAAC
>PVJC01006761.1:0-53749 GCA_004026665.1 Murina feae | reverse complement strand
GGGTGGGTGTTTTGGAATAATGGTACTACAAAGGGAAAAAAAGATTGTGCTAAGAGAAAATTAGATAAGACTATCATAGTACACAACTTAGAAAATAAAATTTAGAGATTGGAAAGGAAACAGAAATGTTAAGAGATAACCTATGGACATAGACATAGAGGGGGAAAGGCCTGGGGGGGTTGGATATGAGGTGGAAGGGATCAATGGGAAAAACACATACAACAAAGGGAACATCTGTGGCCAACCTGCATAGTAGGCTCCGCCATGGGCCACAGAAGCTCCCGCACACCCAGAGCAGGCCACAAGGTTGGATCCAGGCGGGCAAGCAGCTGCCGATGAGCCTCCAAAGTTGCGTGGGCCCGTGATAGCTCCATTCCCAAGACCAGCTGCAGGGCCAGGGGCCTGGCTTCTGCCCTGCCATGCAGCCAGCCGCCATTGTCCGGAACCGATCACCAGCAAATGTGCAGGCGGAGGCCAGGCCTCCCCCTGTGCATTCGCCTGCGCGATCGCTGCATTCCCAGCCCCGGCTGCAGAGCTGGGGGCCTGGCTTCCGCCCGCCCTGCAGCCAGCCGTCACTGGCCGGAACCCACTGCCAGCAAATGCACAGGTGGACCTGGTGTTCGCCGGCAAGATCGCTCCATTCCCAGCCCCAGCTACAGGGCCGGGGGCCTGGCTTCCGCCTGCCCTGCAGCCAGCCGCCACTGCCTGGAACCCACTGCTGGCAAACGCACAGGCGGAGGCCAGGCCTCCCCCTGTGCGTTCGCCAGCGCCATTGCTCCATTGGACCCAGTGTTTGGGTGGGCTTCCGCCATCTTGGCTGGGCTAATTTGCATACCATTGCTCTGATTGGCTGTTGGGCATCGGGAAGAAACGGTCAATTTTACTATTTCGCTTTTATAGAGTAGATTTCTAATTCCGTGATCTTTCTACTGTATCAGCACTGTGGACGGTTTAGCGTGTCCTTTTTCTTGCCCTGAACCACGTATCAGCATGCCTCTGAGTTCTGCCTCTTTGGTCAAAGGCATCACTATTCTTTCAAGGCTCCCAGCTCAAAATCGTCTGCACCCCTTTAGCTCTTCCTGCTACTCCCCTGCCGGTGCCCAATCAATGAGCTCCTTCTATAGTACTCAGGAAAACAAGCACAAATTCTGCTAAACACTAAGTTTTAAGTTACTTATTTATGATGTTGCTCATATCCCTAAAACAAAAGGCAGCTTTTTAGAAATACCATAAAAAGAGACACAATATGCTATCAGACCACTGACAGGGAATTAGTGGGTAGTGGTGAGGGGAGAGGGAGAGAAAGAGAAATACAATGATTGAATACGAATAATGAATATGAATAATGAAGAAGGTAGGGTTTGCTGTATGGTTTTGGGAAAGAAGGAGAAAAGAACCTTTTGTTTATAGCATACAGTACGACCAAGGCCTGGATATGAAAAACATAAGACCCATTCAAAAACCTCAAAGACACAGACAACAGTATGGCAGTTTAACAGAGGGTAAGGGGGTGGGGAGGGAGGCAGAAGAGGTAAAAGGGGTCAAATATATGGTAACAAAAGGAGACTTGACTTTGGGTGGTGAACACACAATGCAACACACAGATGATATATTATAGGATTGTACACTTGAAACCTATAGAATTTTATTAATCTATGTCACTCCAATACAATTAATTTAAAAAATGAGTTCAGAGAATGTGGAACAGTCTCTTTCAAATGTGGAAAAGAAGAGTCTGTTGTTCCTGGGAAGCCGTGGATGCCATCCTAAAAACAGTTATCTTTCCTTTATTGGCAGTGGGGAGCCATTGAAGAGTACAGATCAGCAGAGAAATGGTCACGATAGCTGTGCTCTAACTGACAGAATGAGGAAGGCCAACCAGGGAAAGGGAAAATCAGAGAACTATTTAAGAAGCTGGTGCAACAGTCTACAACAGTGAGAGAAGATGGCAAGGAGATAGGGAAAGATAATGCAAGTCGCTTTACTCAACAACAGGGCTTAAAGAAGTAAGTATATGGCATGGGGGCTCTACTCTCAAAGTGAAGAGAGAATGCCTCCACCTTCTCTGATGAAACAGAAGTGACTATTTTCCTCTTGTACCCAAATCTAGTAAAAAAAACCAAACCATTTCACAACCACCCAGACCACAGACAAACACCCTGGGTACATAAGGGCCGGAAGTTGCATCATTCCTAGCTGTTGAACACAGAGTGATGTCCCACATAAACCTATCTCCGTTATTTGGGATGGATTACAAGGTCCCTGAGCATGTAGAATGAGGCCATGGCTTCTTCCTATAGCTCTTGGCACCTAGAACATGCAGGTGTGCCCCAATTTGACTTCATACTGGAGTGTCGATCACACGGGAGTGTGGTGTTCTCAGTCCTGGGTGTGATGAAGGCACTTGGGACCAGGATTCAGTGAGCTGCTGCTGGAGTCATGTTGTAGTGTTCTGAGGTTTAAGGGGCCGACACAAGGAAGAGTGATTGTCTTTCTCTTGTGTGACTCCACATACTGAAGCGGAACTAGTACCAGGAGGGGCTTGCTACAGACAAGCAGGTTCTGGCCCAGTATAAAAAAATGTTTCCAAAAGAGCGGTCTAAAGTTGATGCCTTGGAAACGGAAAAACTACTCATCACTGGAGATACTGAAGAGGAGGAGGACTAGGCCAGGGGTCAGCAAAGTTTCTCGGTAAAGGTCAAAGAGGAAATATTGTAGGCTTTGTAGGCCAGATGCCACAACTGGCCTACTCTATGGTGGCATGGAGAAGCTACAGACAATTTGAAAGCAAACAAGAGTGGCTGTGTTCCAGTGAAACTATTCAGAGAAAGAGGTGGCCCCTGATCTAGGCTAGGAGTCGGGGGTGAGACTGAAGAGGAGGCTTGAGCAGTGGGTCAGTAGATAGACAAGGGACTACGGTCTCTCCCAATCCTGACAGCCTTACATATTTTTAATCAAGAAAATTGGATACAAAAATACTTCATCTAATCCGTTATCTCAGATTATTGGAACAGGGGATGCCTTTTACTGAACAACCAAGTATTAACTAGAAACTCTTTTAGTTTCAGCCTTGACCGTTGAAAATATTTCTAAAACTCCAGAATCTTCTGCCCTGCCTTAGGTATTAGACCAACGATAACAGAACTTGCTGACTAAGGGCTTCTCAGAGCTTCAAATAATCTTTTCAGATACCAAATCTCACATGCCTTGTGGCTAAAGCTGTAGAAGGGTCAAGGCATTTCTTGGAAGAGAGTTTTGTGCAACTCCTAGAAATGGGCGTGTCCTTTCAACTTCCCTCTTTCTGATGAGGGTAAAGCTAAAAACTGCCAACAAACCCAGGAGGATTCTGTCAAGTGAGGATTATAGTTAGTTAATCAGACTCTAACTGAGCTCTCTAGATGATATCAATAAACCGAACTGATTAGGCAAGGATATTAAAAATATAACACTTGCATCTTCAAAAGCTGTTTGCTTTGTATAAAAAGAATTCACCAATGAAACACACATACTCAATTGCACATCTTTTGCTTAGTGAAACTCCCCGGTGGTGATGAGGTTTGAGTTCCAGCTCAAACAATCACAAAGACACAGAATTTGATCTGACTTGTGAGTGCATGATGTACACAACTATATACCCCAATTCACTGCAGCATGAAGGACTCTAGGCCAGTCTTCTGTCCCGTAACAATTAAGAGCAACCAGTAAGAGAGTCCAGTGGGTCATGTAACAGGCACACATTTCTGGAGGAACACTTCCTGAGTGAGTGATTTGCTGGCCGACCCCTGGCCTAGGCTAGGGGTGGGGAGGAGATGGTAGAGGGGGCTCAAGCAGTGCATCTGTAGATGGATAAGGGGCTAGGGTCTCTCCCAACCCTGACACAGCCTTATGGGTTTTTAACTGAGAAAATCGGATACAATAATACTTCATTTAATCAGATTACTGGAACAGAAGTACGAGTTTTATTGAATAACCAAGTATTAACTAGACTCTCCCTTGCTGCCCTTCCTCTGGGAATCCTTCAGCTACTCTGGACCCCAGGGACTTTATACTCTGAGGGAGGCAAGAGAATGGCACTTGCTGAGCTCCTGCGACATGCCATGTGCTTCCTATCCACTAACACATTTAATCCTCAAACCAATGCTGCAAGGCAAACACGATCCCCTTTTTACAGATGAGGAAGATGAAGTTCACTGAGGTTAAACTATTTGCAGAGATCACAGCCCCAGAACTTCCGGTCCAGTGGGTCAGGGCTAAGGTTCAGAGAGAACCCGAGGAGAAGCTAATGCAGATTTACTACTGACTACCCTTTGAGAAACACTGCCTGCAGAGTTTATAAAAGGTCAAGTTCACCACTAGTTGGTGATGGCAATAGAGGGATTAGAATCTAGGCCTCAGTTCCTAGTCCAGAATCATTTCCACTTCTCAAGTCCAAATCCCCCTAAGAGAGGGCAGCATAATTATATGCTCATCTGAGTAATAAAGTTTCTCTCTATTCTGGAGAACCATATTTGTTCCTAGAGCACAGAATGAACTTTATTTTACCACAGAGACTGCTACATTCTGGTCAGGGGCTTTTTTATTTCCAGAATTTAGCACAGTGCTTGACGCCACGTTATATACTACGTAAGTCAATGAAAAGTATACCTAAGGAACAAGAGGAAAGAATATCTATTTGCTCTTCTTTTGGTAAAACAAACAGAACCTCTCAGTCAGATGACCTTCCAACGTTAACACTTCCAGGATTCAGCCCCGTCTCCATCCTGAGTGAGATGGAACACAGACACCTTTTATGTGACACTGACTCAACTCTAGGTTTGGGGGTTATAGGAGCCTAGATGACGCCAATTAATGCATTTCATCCAGTGACTGGTTGCCAGTGTGATCACTGGACAGGAGACTGTGGTGATGGGAACTTGCAGAGCCCACCCTGTGCAGTCTGGAACAGCCAATCTAAAGAGAGCAGAGTTAAAAAAGATGAAATGTGCGTCCGAAAACAAGTTGACCCTGAAGCCAGGTTCTCCCCTTGTTGGCTTAGGAGACTCACTCTTTTCTCACTTAAGGCAATTTAGGCCACTATCTAACCAACTGAGGTTTCAGCGTGTGTTCTGTACTGAGACCCAGAACCAGTTCCGGACCTACCCCAGGAATACACAAGGGTCCTTTCCATGTGCTCCTGTCACATCCATTATTCAATCCACAGTCCGTTTCCTTCGCTTTAGGTTTCTTTTCCATTAGTATGTACACCCCCCTCCTCCTTTGAATCATTCAATCAACATTTATCAAACCTATGCGAGCCAGGCCCCTTGGGGGCCTCATGTCCTGTGGAAGGGGGTCACGTGGTGTACACAGGTACCTCTGTGCACAGAGGTCACTGCTTCAACAGTAGCATGAACAGAGATCACCTGCTTGGGAGGAGCCAGGAAAGGTTGCATAGCACAGGAGATACCTTGACTGGGTTTTAAAGGATGGGAGGCGTTTTTCTGGTGGAAGAAGAAAATGCTGGAAGAGAAACTTTGGGAAAAGAGAATAATATGAGCACAGCTGACTCTCATTGTCTACAAAAGCTATGGTAATAATGTCGCTACAAACACTGTGCTGAGGAGTCACTTTTCCAGGAGAACTAGAGGGCTAGAGTCCTGCAAGCTGCTGGCCACAATATGTATTGTCAACCCAATCAACACATAATCGTGTTTTATGCTTGTTTCTGTGTGAAGATACCTTATACTATTGACTCATTAACACTGAAGTCGGGGCCAGCAGCACATAACTCAAGCCCGAATGAGGCTTCTCTAACTGACACATGTATCTCTTCACATTCAGAACACCAGACAGAACTGCAACACTAAGCTTGGGGGCCATTTTCAACAGCAAAACCATCATAAAAAGCACAACAGTGTGAAGAGCATGACATTAAATAGACAAAGGACACCAGTTTACAGTGTGAGAGCTGAAACGAGAAGGCGGAGTGTGGCTCTGTTCTGCCCCAGCTGGGAACGTGCGTGCGGGGGCTACTCCAGTCTTCACTGCTCTGCACATGTGCTTGTCTGGGACTGACCAGGAAAGCACTGTGAATACTGAGTTGGGGGTTTTAAATAAATTTTAGCAAGTAGGTGAGTTTTTAAAAAACGGAATCTGTGAATAAAGCATGGTGCGTTCAAATAATAAAGGTGAGTTTGGTGAAGCTGAAGAGAGGATGAAAACTGTGGAAAGGAGCCATTTTAAGAAGGGCTTCACAACCTGGGCTTTATGCATTTTATCTAGATCAATGGTTTTTAATATTAGTTATTTGAAAATATTATTGATTTTTATTTATTTTTTATTTTTTAAAAAGATATATTTTATTGATTTCAGAAAGGAAGGGAGAGGGAGAGATAGAAACATCAATGATGAGAGAGAATCATTGACTGCTGCACACCCCATACCGGGGACTGAGCCCACAACCCAGGCTTGTGCCCTGACTGGGAATCGATCCATGACCTCCTGGTTCATAGGTTGATACTCAACCCCTGCACCACACCACCTGGGCTATTATTGATTTTTAGAGAAAGAGGAAGGGAAAGGGAGAAAGAGAAACACATAAGTGAGAAGGGAACATTAATCGCCACCTCCTGCATGCTCCCTACCAGGAATTGAGTTTGCAACCCGGGCATGTGCCCTGACAGGGAATCGAACCAGCAACCTTTTGGTACGTGGAACAATGCCCAACCAACTGAGCCATACTGGCCAGGGCTTAATATCAATTATTAATGCAAAATTTAAAATTATAGAATTTTCCCATACAACAAGAATGTAGTTTTTAGTATTAACTAATAAATAAAAGTTACTATAAATTAACTGGATTATTTTATTATTCACAATATTTATATTTCTTAAAGTATGATTACCTTCAAACCAGTATAGAAGTAATGCGTGTGTGTGTGTGTGTGTGTGTGTGTGTGTTTCAAAGATCCAGCTACTATGTGGGAATCACTGCCATGTACCTAAGTGGGCAGCCCAGGCAGAGGGAACAGCATGTTCCCCGAGAAGGAAAAAACCTTGGTTCATGGGAAGATGTGACAGGAAGGCAAGGGATGGAATACAGTGAGCAATGTGGAAAGTAGCATGAGAGAAAGGCAGGGACAGATTATAATGGAACCTTGAGGGCCATTTTATGAAGTTTAGATTCTAGCTGAAATAGTACAAGATCCCTCAATAATAGCATAATTAAATTAATTGACATGTCAGCAACTGAATAAACAAACTTGAGAACAACACAGTATGATCCTATTTATATTAAAAGCCCTGTATATTTATGGATGCATTTATAGTTGATCCTTGAACAACACAGGTTTGAACTGTGCTGGTCCACTTATATGCAGATTTTTTTCAATAAATATACAGCTGGCCTTCCATATCCCTGTATTTCACATCCACGGATTTAACCAACCAAAATAGTATTTCAATTCATGACTGGGAATCTGCAGATGTGGAGGGCTGACTATATGCACTGTCTATGCCATTTTATAACAGAAACTTGAGCATCCTTGGATTCTGGTATCCATGGGAATCCTGGAATACCCTACAAATACAAAGGGATGACTGAAATTTTGGGGAAGTCAAAAGTTATATACAGATGTTCCACTGTATGAGGAGGGGGTAGGGTAGGGAAATTGGTGGCCCTAACCCTAGGTGTTCAAAAGTCAACTGTATATGCATATCACCACATATATACATATATATAGTATACATATATGTATACACACTGTGTGCTTGTGCACACACCCACACACATTTTACAAATACTTAGAAAAGCATTCCAAACTACTGCCGATGGCTCCCTGTGGAGGAGAAATGAAATATGGAGACTTTTTTCAACTTTATTAGTTCTGTATTTTAAAAAATATATATTTTATTGATTTTTTTACAGAGAGGAAGAGAGAGGGGTAGAGAGTTAGAAACATCGATGAGAGAGAAACATCGACCAGCTGCCTCCTGTACACTCCCCACTGGGGATGTGCCCGCAACCAAGGTACATGCCCTTGATCAGACTCGAACCTGGGACCCTTGAGTCTGCAGGCCGATGCTTTATCCACTGAGCCAAACAGGCTAGGGCTAGTTCTGTATTTTTAAATAAATACAGCATGAGACCACTGAATGGTTTTACATTTTTTCAGATGAACAGATCATTGTTAGAAATCATTCTGGCTTGTGGCAAATGAAGAGCACGAATAGGGAGCCCAGACAGCTGCCCAAGAGATAATGGCAATCAGGAGCAGGAGAGTGGCAAAGGATGCTTTTCAGAGACTGTGACTGTGGTCACGGACCTTGGTGATGGACTGAATAGGGGGGACATGGGTGAAGGAAGACTAAAGACTCCCAGGTTTCCCGCTCGAGCAAGCAGGTGGGCTGTGTTATGACTTTCAGTGGGGAAGAGAACCACAGCCACATCTCTCTGACAAGCTCATCACGGTGCCCTCTACCCATTCTTTGCCTTGACTGCATCAATAACAAAGAGGTAAAAGAAATGTGACACGTGTGAGAACAAGAAGGTCACATCTGGGAGACCCTCTGATGACACTGCCTGGATTCTGAGTCTGATCTCCAAAGAGCAGGTCAATCTTCCTGCAGAGGACTCAGGGAATCAATTAGTGGAATTACATCTCCCATTGACAGAAACAAAACAAAAACGAGCTGCGGCCAACCCTTTGCATGAAACAAAGGTCGTTCCATTGAGCGACCTCTCTTTCATGCCCTGGAATGATCTGATCTCAGTTGTATTTAAAACACTGAATTAAGCTAAGGTTACGAGAAAAACCAGGGCAAAGTTGGGGGAAGGGTACACAAATAACGCCCATGAACTTAGTGAAACTGTTTCCTCTAGCACAGCGATGTTCAACCTTTCTCATCTCATAGCCCACATAAACTAATTAATAACATTATGCAGCATACCAATAAATATATTTTTAGCCAATCTGACTAAAAAAAATAGGTATAATTTGATTCATTCACATCAGATGGCCGTGTTGGCTAATGCCACTTTTTATTTGACAATCTCAGGAAAATGAGGTCAGTGCCACTGACTAAGTAGTCAGGTATTGCATGTTTTAAAAATTCTTGTGGCACACTGGTTGAAAATCACTGCTCTAGGGCAAAGGAGGCCTCTCTCATCAGCTGCTCAGCCCCCAAGTAATGGGAGAAGAGAAGACTCATGGGCTTTGGCTTCCCTAAAAGACCCGACTTTCTCAAATACACTTCTGATGGTGTGACTTTCTTGCTTCAACAGAGGCAATTAAAACTCCAGTGTGCATCAGAACCAGGGAGACACCTGTTCTAACGCAGCTGTTTCCAGGCCTCAGGGAACCTCAATAGGGATTCAGACTCAGTAGGTCTAGCGTGGGTTCAGGAAGACAAACCTCAAGTGACTCTACTACAGAACATCCAAGAAAAGGATGTTGGGCAACACTGCACTCCACTATTGAGGATAGTTGATAAAGTGTAATTACAATTTAGTGAGCTGCACTGGCGGAACAATTGGATCATAAAGATCTGGGGTGTGCATCCAGCTCTATCCTAGTCAATTAGCTGAGCCTGTGAACTCGGGAGAGGGCTTTCTGCTCTGGGCTACGGTTTCCTCACTGATAAAGCACAAGTACTGAATTCATGAATTTCCAAATTCCCTTCAAATTCTGACATTTTAAGACACAGGAAAAGACAAAAGGCTGGAAATGTCAGGTATAGTGTATGCTGTATACTTGCTCCACTGTGTAAGACTGGCTCCCCAAAGCACTCAGATTGTGACTATACATAAACAAGAGCACAAAATCTAATTCTGTGCTCTGGAATTTGCTGGTCATGAGCGAATACTGTCAAAGAGCTATATCTAAGGCATGGGGCCCTTTCGGAACCTGTCTTCTCTTCCCTAATCACACCACTGAATAAAAATGTAGGGAAGTGATTCAAAGGATGGAAGGAGAAACAGAACCTAATTGTGCAGATTAACTACTAGGAAGATGCTCAAATAATGACCCCCCTGTGTCTTGGGAGCCCAAATTTACATTAATCCAGCTGCCTGAACTCTGTACATCTGAAAAGCATTCCCATACAGAGACATTCCATTGTCTGTATATGACCCATTTATTGATTTATTTTAAATATATTTTATTGATTTTTTACAGGGAGGAAGGGAGAGGGATAGAGAGTTAGAAACATCGATGACAGAGAAACATCAATCAGCTGTCTCCTGCACACCCCCTACTGGGGATGTGCCCGCAACCCAGGTACACGTCCTTGACCGGAATCGAACCTGGCTACCCTTCAGTCCGCAGGCCAATGCTCCATCCACTGAGCCAAACTGGTCAGGGCTGTATATGACCCATTTAAAAGGGTTTTGTTTAACTTATAAGAAGTCAGTACACAGCATTAGAAGAATTATTTTTTGCGCTAATGCCTCCATTTCCCCCCTTGTTTTTTAAGAGTCAACATTATGGAGGTATAAATTATATATAATTAAATCCACTCATTTAAGATTTTTAGGTCGATGGATTTTGACAAAATATATATACCACATAATCACCACCACAATCAAGATAGAACACTTCCAACAACCCAAAGTGTTGTACCCTTTCTAGGTTGATCTCTGCTCCCCACGGCCCCTCCCCCTCCCTGTCCAGGCAACCACTGGTCTGCTTTCTATCACTATAAATTAGATCTGTCTGTTCTGACTCAGAAATGGAATCATACAGTACATTATATGTTCATTTCTGGCTGGCTCCTTTTGCATAACAAATTCATCCATATTACTGCAAGGATCAGAGGTTTTTTAAAATTGCTGATAGGACACCATTTTATGGATGTAACATAATTTGGTTACCTAGTCACTTAGAGATGGACAATTAGGGTGTTTCCAGTTTGGAGCTAGTATGAAAAAAGCAGCCATGAATATTCTGTACATGTCTTTTTGTGAACATGTTTTCATTTGTCCTAGGTATATACCTTAGAAGTGGAATGGCTGGGTCACATGGTAAATGTATGCTCAGTTTTATAAAACATTGTCAAACTGTTTTCCAAAGCGGTTGTCCAATTCTGCATCCTCCCCAGCAATGCACGAGAACTCGTGTCCAGAACATTTAGCCATCACAGACAATCTAATGGGTGCGAGTGGTATTGTTACCAAACACAAAGGGCTCACTGCTTGAAATGTCCCAGTCAAGAGCGAGGCGTGCCCTGGCTGTTGTGTCTCAGGTGGTTGGAGCGCTGTCCTGTGCGCTAAAGGGTCATGGATTTGATTCCCAGTCAGGGCACATACCCAGCTTGAGGCACATATGGGAGGAAACTGATCGATGTTTCTCACATCGATTTTTCTCTCCCTTTCTCTCCATCTCCTTTCCTCTCTCTGGAATCAATGAAAAAAACAAACAAAACAACAACAACAACAAAACAAGATGTGTTTGTCATTAGGTAGTTTTGTTTCCCTGCATCAAGTAAAAGAAACAGGATTCACCTCCAAAGCTCTGACTCCTGGCAGGGATGCTTAGCCATCACTTACATAGGGTGTCCCAATAAATGTGTCCACACACTCTGAATAACTGAAGCAGTGTTTATTAAAATACATTTCACTTTCAAAATTCAACTATCACCTTTTAAAGTGCGTATACATTTTTTGTGGACATCATGTATATATTATTTGGCTAATTACATATTAATTTCTTCTTTGCAGTTGACTCCACTTATTCAGTTTTTTACATCTGCCTGGGCAAAATACTGTGCTACATTTTAACACTCAGCAAGAATAGCATTTAGTCAGAACCACCCAGACCTTGAGACCCCGGTCCTACTTAACAGTATCTCACTGTGTTTTAAAATTGCATTTCCCTGATGACTAACAATGTTAGTCATCTTTCCATGTGCTTATTGGTCATTTATTTTCTTTTGTGATGTGTCTATTCAAATCTTTTGACCATTTTTAACCGAGGGTGCTATGTTTTGTTTTTGTCTCTTTCATTATGGAGTAGTAAGAGTTCTTTACATATATTCTGGATACATTCCTTTGTCAGATTTAAGTATCAAGAATGTTTTCTCCCAGTCTGTGGCATGTTCTTTCATTTTTACAATAATGTCTTTTAAAGACCAAACGTCTTTAAATTTGATGAAGTACAATTTATAACTTTTTAAATAGTTTGCTTTTTGAGTGTTTTATATTTATTTTCTAAGAAATTTCAGTCTATTCTAACATCAAAGGAATTTTCTGTTTTGTTTTCTTCTGTAAGTCTTACAAGTGGAGTTTTTATGTTTAGGTCTATGATCCATTTTGGTGCAGAGTGTGAGGTAATGATCATGGTCCATGTTTTCCATATCTGGCTGTTCCAGCAATGTTTATTGAAAAGAAATATTCTTCCCTTCTCAAATTACCTTGGGTGTTTATTGAAAATCAATGATCAAATATATATAGGTCTATTTCTGGACTTTCTGTTATGTTCAATTGATCTCTCTGTATATACTTAGGCCAATATCATATTGTCTTCATTACTGCAGTTTTACAATAAGGCTTAAAATCAGATACTGTGAATCCTTCAACTTTTTATTTTTTCAAGATTATTTTAGCTATTCTAGCTCCTTTGCATTTTCATAAAAATTTTAGAATCAACTTGTCAATTTCTACCAAAAAGAAAGTGCTAGGATTTTGACTGGGGTTGCATTGAATCTATAAATCAATTTGGAGACAAATGACATGGTATAATTTCTTCTTTAAATATTTACTAGCATTCACCAGAGAAGCCTTCAGGCCTGGAGTTTTCTTTGGGGAGGCGGGGGGAGGCATTTAAATGAGAATTTGGTATATATACTAAATATAGGACTATTTGGATTTTTATTTCCATCTGTGTCAACTTTCATAATATGTCTTTCAGAGAATTTGTCCACTGCATATAAGTTATTAAATTTATTCAGGTATTGCTGTTTTCCTATTACTCTTTTAACAAAATTGAGATATAAATTACATCATAATATCCATCTTTTAGAGTGTACAATTCAATAGTTTTTAGTATATTCACAAAGTTGTGGAACCATCACTACTATCTCATTCCTGAACACTTTATTCACCCCAGAAAGAAATCCTGTACCCATTAGCAGTCACTATCCACTTCTCCTTCTTTTCAGACCCTGGCAACTACTAATCTTCAATTATCTTTCAATGTCTATAGGATCTGAAGTGATGAGCTGATCTATTTTTGGTGACTCTGTTTCCACAGGGATCCAGTTCTATTGCAGGAATCCAGAGGTGCAGTCACATTACAATCTGGGATTCTGGAGAGATGGAAGACAAAAAAATTTTCCTGAGGTCTAGAAAATCATCATTACCTAGTAGCACTTTTCAAAGAGTGGAGGTGTGCCTACTTATTGAAAGTTCTTGATTACTTCAGCCTGAAGGAAAGTTGAAGTTCTTGGGCCAGTTATCTGGGGTCATAAGCTACTTATAGCCTGTTATTTAAAAAACTTTTTTAAACAAGTGATATGCTATGACAAAGTTTGGGAAGCACTGGCCTAGAGTACCAAGTCCAAACTAATCAGGATTGCATTCAAGGACTTTCCCTCATTTTGCCCTAAACTGTTTCCTGTAATCTTCTTCACCCTTCCTTCTCTCCAATCTTATTCTTACTCCCATAAATATCCTAGACTTTAGGCAGCATAAAGTGCTTTCATTCAAGAATCCCTGGAATTGTCTACCTTTGAGATGCCCCCTGTCAAATACCACTAATGCTTCTAGATTCTACTCAAATGCATTTGGGGAACACTCTGGAAAGACAGGGACCAGGTCAATCCTCCCTTTTACTAAGCAATAGCTAAACTGAATGCTGGCGAAGAACCCAGTACTGACAGGCTCACAGAATACAAATCTCTTTTTTTGTATTTTTGAAATTGTTTTATGAGGAGGGCAAGAAAGGGATTATCATCATTTTGTAGATCAAAGAACATTCATGCAGCAAACAGTAATGACCTACTAAATTCGTACATGGAAGTTGCATACAGAGGTGGAACAAGACCCGAGTCTCCCTTTCAGCATGCAATGTGCTATTCTAGTGTTTTAAAAGAAGACAGGACCCAAAGTTTTTACTCTAAACTAAGTCTAATTTTTTTAAAAAAATTTAGAAAACATTTTTTCAGCCCTATTGAGGTATGCATGTCATATAAAAGTGTAAAATATTTAATGTGTATATCATAGTGATTTGTATAACCTCTTAAACTGCAAAAATTTCCTAGCAGTGGTCTATACCAACTTGCATTAACTTTAGGATGTAAGACTAATACCAGGCTGGAGATGAGGGGAGAGGCCATGAGTGAATCCTGAAAGTCTAGACTGGGAAACGCATTCCACAGAGAAAGGGAGGTGGCCCACTAGGGCTCTGGATGCCTGGAAGGCTTCTTTGTAGCTTTATAATCTGGTATTAGCCCCTTAGCTGAGTCAGCGTTGTCTGTGTGTGTGGAGGTAGGTGTTGACCACTTCAGGCAACCAAAGCACCAGGACCTTTTCATCTTAGAAGTAAAAGCCGCCAGATCCTTTTATTTCTAGGCACCCTGCCTACTTGTGTCTGCATGAACCCTGCCTACTTGTGTCTGCAGCTGAGTAAATAGAGATTGAAACTCAGTATTTAGATGATTTTTCTATCTCGAGGCACCCTGACTCTGTGACACAGGGCCCTCTGGGGCCCTAGATACGGTCCCAAGTTCTCTGTTTCTTCCAAGACTTCAGAGCAAAAGTTTGTAGTCTTGAGGAACTATGCCTTCCTTGAGGAAAACTCAAGTATCTCCCAGGTTCAACACAGGCGACTTTCTATATAAAGCTCCATGATCGAAGCAATCATTTCTGACCTTAACTCTTTTCTGAGCAAAAAAATATTACATTGCCATCACTGAAAAATATAATCAAGTTCAACAGTTTAACATCTAGAACGCATAGCCTTCTATGAAGCCCCTATACTCATCTACTAAACTAAGAAATGTGGCATTTTATTTTGTTAGAATCTTCCCACTTTACTTCAAACTGAAATGAGCTTTTCATAAACAAGAATGTAACATGATCTATTAATCTGAATAAATCAATTCCAACCAAATCCAAACCTATGTGCTTTCTAAAACTATCAATGTAGAGTCAAATTAGAACAGAACTTTCTCTGAAAGGAGTAATAAGTAGAGATTTCTTTTGTAAGTAGTCTTGGTTTACTGCTCCAAGTTTCATCATGAATGTTATCCATGTTACTTCAGATGCACCCATGTGTTGTAAGCTTCCTGAAAGCAGAGACAGAAAAGATGCATGGTATGGTGGAAAATAGGCAGGATTTCAAATCTGAAGACGTGGGTTCAAACTCCATGAATCACTTAAGCTGCGTGACCCTAATGAGTCACCTGACCTCTGTGAGTCTGAGTTTCTTCATCTGTAAAATGGAACAAATTCCACCTACCTTACCTGATTATAGACAGGAACAAGTTATTTCTGTCATGATACCTTATACAGGCAATGTGTATTTTATTAAGTTGTGGTTATGATTTAACTTTACCACTAGAATAAAAGTTCTTTTTTAAAAAAATTAAATCTTTATTGTTCAGATTATTACAGATGTTCCTTTTTTAATCCCCATAGCTCCCCTCCACCTGGTTCCCCCCCCCCCCCGACCCTGTGCCCTTACCCCCACCACTGTCTTCATCCATAGATGTAAGATTTTTGTCCAGTCTCTTCCCATACCCCTCATGCCCCCTTCACCCTGAGAATTGTCAGTCCATTCCCTTTCTATGCCCTTACTTATATTCTATTCACCAGTTTATTCTGTTCATCAGATATTTCTATTGACTTGTTATATTCACTTGTTGATAGATATGTATTTGTGTCACTTTGTTGTTCCTACTTTTTATTTTTTCCTCCTTCCCCTTCCCCTTCCCCTTCCCCTTCTCGAATGCCCTTCAGCATTTCAAGTAATCCCGGTTTGGTAGTGATGTACTCCTTTAGCATTTTCTTGTCTGTGAAGCTCTTTATCTGACCATCAATTTTACATGATAGCTTTGCTTTGTAGAGTAATCTTGGTTGTAGGTTCTTGCTATTCATCACTTTGAATATTTCTTGCCACTCCCTTATGGCCTGCATGGTTTCTGTTGAGAAATCAGCTGACAGTCGTATGGGTGCTCCCTCATAGGTAACTAACTTTTTTTCTCTTGCTGCTTTTAATATTCTCTCTTTGTCTTTTGCCCTTGGCATTTTAATTATGATGTGTCTTGGTGGGGTCCTCCTTGGATTCCTTTTGTTCGGGATCCTCTGTGTTTCCTGGACTTGTAAGTCTATTTCTTTTACCAGGTAGGGGACGTTTTCTGTCATTATTTCTTCAAATAGGTTTTCAATCTTTTGCTCTCTCTCTTCTTCTGGTACCCCTATAATTCTGATGTTGGTACACTTAAAGTTGTCCCAGATGCTTCTTACACTATCTTCACACTTCTGGATTCTTTTTTCTTTTTTCTCTTCCAGTTGGGTGCTTTTTGCTTTTTCATGTTTCAAATCTTTGACTTGATTATTGCAAACCTCTAGTCTGCTGTTGGATCTCTGTATAATATTACTATGTTTATCAGCAGATTCTAGAAAATTATTGAAAAACCTTAAAACCATAGTTCTGAACTCTATATCCAGTAGTTTGCTTTCCTCCATTTCTGTCATTTGTGATCTGTTTCTTTGTCTCCACATTTTGGTTGCTTCCCTGCATTGATAGGGTGGCTTTCTGTGCTAGGTGTCCTATAGGGCCCAGTGATTCAGCCTCCACAATCACCTGGGGTGGACACTCTTGTTGTACGCCTTTGAAGGCTGGGTGCACAGTCTTGTTGTAGTTATCTCTGGGAGGTATCACTGGGAGGAAATGACCTGCAGGCCTTTCTCCTCGTTGTTTGGGGTTTGGAACTTTTGGAATTCTGTCCCAGCTGCAGTCTCTTAGGTTATGCTGAAGGCAGGCAGGCACACAGCTTGAGCGGGGTTGTAAGTTGGGTGGGGCGAGGTCTCAGAATCACCAGGGCGGAGCAACCCACAATGGCTGCCCCTCCGCCAACCCCGCGGCTTCTCCTGGTTCCACACCCTGGCTTCTGCGCATCCCTGAGTCCCCAAGTCTCCGCATCAATGATCGCTGCAAACAGCTCTGCTATAACGCCACTCGTCTTCTGCCCCGTTGCCCAACAGCCCGCATCGCATTCAGGAGTTTATAATCTCCTTCCAAGCTGCGGACCCAGGAGCTGCTGCCGTCCCTTTTGCCTGTGCCGCCTCTGTTTCTCACGCATCCGTACCTCTCAGTTTTGGCGCCAGGAATTTCTACTCAGTCTCAATGTACTCCTTCTCTTGCCTTCTAGTTGTAAAGCTTCCCCTCCCTTGGTTCTAGAAGATGCCCGTTTATCTTTATAGCTATATTTTTATAATGTAGTTGTGGGAGGCTGCGCATTTAGGTACATACCTCATGCCACCATCTTGGTTCTCCTCTAGAATAGAAGTTCTTTTAATCTAAGGATTGGCTCATACTGCTGCTTATGCCTCCTAGAGATGTTCAAAAGTAAAACTCCTCCTTTTATAGGTTTTAAAAAATATATATTTTTTATTGATTTCAGAGAGGAAGGGAGGGGGAGAGAAATAGAAACATCAACAATGAGAGAGAATCACTGATTGCCTCCTGCATGCCCCCTACTGGGGATCGAGTCCACAACTAGGGCATGTGCCCTTGACCAGAATCAAACACAGCACCCTTCAGTCCTCAGGTTGACACTCTATCCACTGGGCCAAACTGGCTAGGGCTAGAGGGTTTTTTGATGGTGCAATATGAGGGGTGACCAATAGCAGAATTTTATACAAAGTCAGTGTAGAGATAAAAAGGTTTTGGGGAAGACAAACCAAAGGTGTCCCCCTGGGTAGGCTCCCTATCAGCACTGACTCAAGAATAGTGATGGTCAGAAAGTTCTGGGCCAAGGTTCTCCTCAGCTAATGGAGACTCATCACTATTAATATCTGGATTTCTATTAATACTCTCTTTCCACTGTGTGCTAATTTAAATCTGGTCTCTAAGCTCTTCTTAACCACGTAGTCTTGGGACTGGGCCTGGTTCCCAAGTATAGATCTTAACTCCACATTTTGGTTTTTGTACTTGCAGAAATAATAGGAATGTTCCCCCTGTTAATTCTAGGGGAGAGAGGGCTGTATTGGAATTTCAAGTGGGGCAATTCTTTGTTATGCAGGACTGTCCCATGCATTGTTTGAGATTAATATGCCTATCCCCTGCCCTCTGATGCCTTTAGTGCTCCCAAATCATTGAGACAACTTAACCATCCCCCCCACAATACACACACACACACACATTTCCAAACCCAGGAGAGCAGGCAGTATTGCCACTGGTTGAAAGCCAATGTAACCTGTCTCTCTCTGCCACCTTGATTCCATGCCTACCACAAGGTACATCATTATATAAGACTAGTGGCTCAGTGCAAGAATTTGTGCACATTGAAAGGAAATTAATTAGAATATTTTAATATCGCTATTTGCCCTTTCTCTATAATATAAGTGTCAACCAAGTTCATGATCAACAATAACAGATCGAAACACACGCGTACAATTGGTGCCAGTGAGAGTTTTATATGTATCATGCATGCATAAGTCAACTCAGCCTTTTATATACATAGAATAAGCTTGCTTAATTAGATCTGCTTTCTGATATATCTAAACTTTTTCCAGATTAGTGAAGCACCCCAACTTCTTTTCCAGGTAATTGTCAGCGACGCAGCAGTAAATATCAACACGAAGCAGATTATTATTATAGTTCACACAGGGAGAATAAAGGGTAAAATATTTAACTGCAGCAATGTTTGACTATATTCTGCGCAGTGAGAAAACCTGAAGTCATTTTCAAGGTCCACCATTTCTTACTTCTTTTCAGTCGGGTCAAGTTTATGAGCTTTCTAAGTCTCCGTTTTCTGGCTAATGAAAAGAAAATAGGATTCCAATGAGTCTCCTATGTACCTAACTCCAGGACTTCTGTGAGGATCAAATGAGATGAGGCATGGGAAAATGCTTCATAGATATTTGGTTACAAGTGTAAAATGTTTCCACCTGGCTATAAAGCAGGGCATGTTCCTGGGCTGAAGAAACTGCAAGGAGGCTAGTTGCTAGGGAGAGGAAGCTGGGTGTTGCTACTGACGTCATTACCCAGTGTCCACAGCCACTGTTTTCTGGGCTGGGCTGGGTTGTGGGCTACATTTTGCACCATGGGGCTTCGGCAGCAGTGGTTGTGATTTGGTAGGGTGTTGCTCTGGGGTGGAGGCAGGGCCTATGTCTAATGGGTAGGGGGTAATCCTGTTAGGAACAGAACAAGAACTCACTGGTATTCCCCAATGCTGGATCACTCTGGATCCTGAGTGCGGCTCACGGCCTGGGAGAAGCTGAGTGTTGCTTTGTTAGCACCAGGTCAGCAGTGTTTTTTTTTTTAAATGGCCTGTGCACATCATGGCAGCTCCTGCATTGAGCGTCTGTCTCCTGGTGGTCAGTGTGCATCATAGCGAGTCGGATGGTTGAACACTTAGCATATTAGCCTTTTATATATATACTAGATGCCTGGTGCACAAAAATTTGTGTACTCAGGGGGGTCCCTCAGCCGAGCCTGTGCCCTCTTGCAGTCTAGGACCCCTCAGGGGATGTCTACCTGCTGGCTTCGGCCTGTTCCCTGGGCAATAGAGCCTAATCTGGCAGTCAGACATCCCTCTGGCAGCCTGGGAGCTGCCCACTTGCCAGCGGGAAGCAGGTCTAAGCTGTGGTCGGACATCCTTAACACTGCTGAGGAGGCAGGAGAGGCTCCCACCACCACTGCTATACTGGTAGCCATCAGCCTGGCTTGTGGCTGAGCAGAGCTCCCCCTGTGGGAGTGCACTGACCACCAGGGGCAGCTCCTGCATTGAGTGTCTGCCCCCTGGTGGTCAGTGTGTGTCATAGTGACCAGTCATTCCCAGTGGTTCTGCTGTTAGGGTCAATTTGCGTATGACCTTTTTATTATATGGGATAGAGGCCTGGTGCATGGGTTGGAGCTGACTGGTTTGCCCTGAAGGATGTCCTGGATGAGGGTGGGGGTCCCGCTGGGGTGCCTGGCCAGCCTGAGTGAGTGGCTGATGGCTGTTTGCAGGCTGGCCACAGCCCCTTTAGGGTAGGGGTCTCCACTGGCGTGCCTGGCCAGCTTGCGTGAGGGGTTGATGGCTGTTTGCAGGCTGGCCAAGCCTCCCAGCAGGAACCCTCACCCCTTGAAGGTGGGGTCATTCTGGGTGAGGGGCTGATGGTTGTTTGCAGGCTGGCCACAGCCCCCAGGGACCCAAGCTCCCAGCGAGGCTGGCTGGAAGCAGATATATGGGATTTATTTATCATCTATAATTGAAACTTCGTTGCCTTGAGCAGAGGCCACAGCTGGCCTAGGGAGGCAGGAAGCTTGGCATCCTCCATTGCCGAGGCGACCACGCCTCCTGTTTGCTCTAGCTCCGAGGCTGCTGGCCACCATCTTGGTTGAGTTAATTTGCATATAGTCACTCTGATTGGCTGGTGGACATGGCTTGGGATGTAGCAGAGTGACACAATTAGCATATTACTCTTTTATTAGATTAGATACACACACTAGAGGCCCGGAGCATGGCATATGTACACTGGAGGGAGGGGGTCCCTCAGCTTGGCCTGCGCCCTCTTGCAGTCTGGATGTCAGGGGATGTCCGCCTGCCGGCTGAGGGAAACAGGCCTAAGCCAGCAGGCAGACATCCCCTGAGGAGTATCTGGCTGCTGTGGAGGCCAGAGAGGCTCCCGCCACTGCTGCTGCACTTGCCAGCCATGAGCCTGGCTTATGGCTGAACAGTGCTCCTCCTATGGGAGAGCACTGACCACCAGGGGGCAGCTTCTGTGTTGAGTGTCTGCCCTCTGGTAGTCAGTGCACGTCATAGCAACTGGTTGTTTCACCATCTGGTTGATTTGCATATTAGCCTTTTATTATATAGGATTCTATAGGAATCCCTGAACCAAATGAATGCCCCCTACTGTTCACTGCATGCTCTGACCAGGTTGGTCTATGGAGAGGAAGAGGGATGTGGAAAGGAAGAAGGATGTGGAAGGGGAGGAAGATGGGGAGGAAGAAGAAGAGGAGGAGGAGGAGGAAATAGCATGGACTATTTCCCTGTAAGTCTTTAAAAAGAAAGTATGAGGAAAGCAAGAGGGAGATAATTTTGAAGTTTCTCCATGCTGCGTGGTTTTTACTATAAGAATAACTAAATACATTTACTCCCTGCCAGGCATTGAACTCATAAGCATTTGGCATATATTAACTCTTCCCACCCTATGAGTAGTTACTATTATAATCCCATTTTAAAGATGAAGAAACTGGGGCACGAAGCAGCTAAGTAACTTAACTGTAGATGTATGAAGTGAAGGACTTGTGACTCTGTCTCCTGGGTGCTTCTGGGTAACCAAGGCTTCCTCTCTTTAACCCCAGCCTGCCTTACACCTCTCAGCTAGGAGCTTCTGCAACGTTCCCAGTCCCAAGTATTAAGAAACTCAATGAGGGTGGTAAAAGCAGGAAATGAAAGTAAGTCATTGTGCAATGTATTATTTTTTGTTGAACCTTAGAATTAGAGAATCTCTGAGTGGTGATCTGTCAGAAAACCTGGGCTCAATGCTCAGCCTGCTATTGATTATGTGATCCTAGGAGAGTTCCATGACCTCTCTAAGACTCATGACCAGAGTACGACCTGCTCTATCTCATAAAGTTGTCGTGTGAGATGCAGAGATGTACAAGCTTTAGTGTATTGGTTTCGGGACCAGTTTGAAGATTTTCTTCTTCAGTTCTTCAAATGGTTTGGGTCAATGCAGCTGCAAAGTGTTACCTATTACAATAAAGCAGATAGTCAAGGATTCTGGATGAGAGTCCTAGATGGCTGGGAATATTAATAGCTCTACACTCCTGTTTTACATGTGAGTCCTATTAGCGTGCCTCATGATTCTTGTCTGACTCAGGCTCCATGAATGCTTCCTGTACTTCTCTTCCCTGGCTTTGTGCTTCTATGGATGAGTTACAGCACCTGAGACTCACCACCTATGGCAGTGCTTCTCAACCTTCCTGATGCCACGACCCTTTAATACAGTTCCTCATGTTGTGGTGACCCCCAACCATAAAATTATTTTCATTGCTACTTCATAACTGTAATTTGCTACTGTTATGAATCGTAATGTAAATATCTGATAGGCAGGATGGTCTTAGGCAACCCCTGTGAAAGGACCTTCGACCCCCAAAGAGGTCTCGCCCCACAGGTTGAGAACCGCTGAGCTAAGGGGTAATCCTGTTAGGAACAGAACAAGAATTCACTGGTATTCCCCCATCCCGTGCATCATGAGCCGAGGCTCACGGCCTCCCTATGATTCAGGCTCCCCACCACCCAAAGAGGCTGATTCATTTGTTCAGGGTACACCATGGAGTCCTGCCAAACGCAAATAGATGGTCCATGGGGCACCGTGCCAATGATGCTGGGAGCAGGCTCATTACTGCCACAGCCACTGTAACAAATAACAACAAAAGCCCCGAGGTGCAAATTACCACACATAATAAACTTAATTTAAGAAAAACCGAAGAGACCCTTAGTTGCATTTTAATTTACACAGCACTGTTTATCACACGAGTGCCCTGGGGCCTCTACAAACTAAGACATCAGTACAGATTAGTTTCTACTATGCCTCAATGATCTGACCAACTGAAATCCACCTACCACGTAAAGTGTGACGAGAACACAGGGAAGACTGCAGAGAGGGTAATTGAAAAGAACTCACAGTCGGGAAAACATGCGAGCATCTTGTGTTTCATTCCTAATGGGATTTATGCCTTAGCCTCTGGACTATGTAAAAACACAAAGCCAGGAGCGGAAGCACAGGAAGCATTCAGGGAGGGTCTGAGTCAGACAGGAATCACATGAGGTGCTTTACATGGGACTTATATGTAAAGCAGAAGTGGCTATTAATACTCCCAACCGCCCGAGGCAAAACCACTGGGATGGGACTTGCAAGCCTCTTCTCCAAAGTAATCTGCAGAGTTACAACAAGGACAAAACACCACGTGTAGAGACACATAGTAGTCCCGTGTGCCAGGACTGTGCTGACTTCTGTACTCATCTGCACAGTCTGCTTTTCAAGACTCACAATGACCTCGGAAGTAGGTGCTATTATCTTCACTTTGTAGATGCACAAACTGAGCTGCTTCACGTGACTGAGCATCTTGCCTGAAGTCATTCACCTCGATCTTCTAGCTATGTGAGACCTGAGTCAAACCCTCCAACTTACTGGGTTCTAGAATCCTAAGAGCGGAGATAAAACTAGTCCTCCCTGCCAGTCATGAATGCTACAAGGACTCCATGTAATACAGAATAACGTGTAAAGTACATGTAAAAGTATCCCATCTCCTCGGGGCTACACTGCAATCCTGGTGGGCAGAGACCATGTCGCATGATCTTTTTAAATCCCTACAAGCAAGACTTGGTTGCATATGCTGAATGATTGTGCTTTTGTAATCATTATAAACATATATTAATATGAATATAATAATGATTAAGTATTCATCATTACAGGTGAAGAGAAATGTGTAGTCATCTTTATAGCATATTTTCTGAGCATCTCTTCCTAGATGTCTCTCTTTCTTTTCCTTCCTCTCTCTCTTAAATAAAAACATTTTTTAAAAATGGTCAAAATGGTAAATTTTATGTTATGTGTATTTTACTACAATTTTTAAAAAGAAATGTTCCCCAAAATAAAAATAAGGTAACATATATAAATCATCTAGCAAAAAAACGTGGCAATGAACCTAGTTCTTTCCCTTCCCCCCTATAATCCTTTATTTCAAGGTTCTTTTCAAGTTACCTAAGGAGTTCAGCCTCAGCTGGGTTCCTCAGCTCTGCCATTAAATCCAGCTGTGCATCCCAAGGTGAATTCCTTGCCGCACTGGACTTTGATTTTATTAACCATTTTTTTAAAAGGAGGGGAAAAAAAAGGATTTAACTACATTCTATTCCCTTTCAGCTCTTAAAATAAGAACACATTTAAGGTTAAATACATGACAAGAGGCTCGCAGAAAGGAAACACTTTTGAGCATTTATTATGTGTAAAACATTGTGGCAGGGGCTGGGGATTCACAAATATAAACATACAAAAGAAAGGTGATCATTCCTGATCTGAGGGAAATAAACAGAAATCACAACTTGTGTGTAGGTTACGGGAGAGAGTGGTTAACTGCTCGGAGCAATCTAGGAAAAAAATATGCCAAAGAGGTGATAATTTAGGGGGTCCTGCTTTTTGAGGGGGGATGTGAGGGAATAGGAATTAATCAGAACCGAGGCAGACGGACCGACAGGTGCTGAGCAGCGTGTGGGGGGATGAACACCTACCTGGGCAAGCCCAGGTCAGAGGATGGCTGAGGCCTGTCTGGAAAAGCAGTTCCGGAATTCAGTGCTAAATGCCCAAAAAGCTGGAGAAAGGAGCTTGGGTTTTATGTGACCGTTGACACAGGGGAGAGAGAGAGAGAGAGAGAGAGAGAGAGAGAGAGAGAGAGAGAGAGAGAGAGAGAGAGAGAGAGAGAGAGAGAGAGAAAGAGAGAGAGAGAGACACAGAGGATCCAACGTGCATGGCAGAAACATCACTTTGGCAACAGTGCAGGAGAGGCCAGATGAAGGGGAACAGGAAGCTATTGCCAGGGCCCAGACAAAACAGGATGAGGCCTGAAGAAGGCAGTGGCCGTGGGGAGGGAGCGGAAAGGAGGCTCTGTTGCCTCATGTAGCTCTGTAGATAAAGCAGGAATGGCGCATTAACTCCAGAGGCTGGCTCTTACACACTGGGACCTCTCAACAATTTCTGACTAATTCTGACTGTCCCCAGGTCCAGGGCAATCACTCAAAGGGAGGAAACTGGCATAAAGGTTAATCTGTTTCAGCTGCTAGGCTCCCCCCACCTCTTCTCGCCAGAAATAATGGCAGGCAGCGCTGGAAAAAGGAGCATCTGGCTGCAGCGAAGACCCATCCCTTCCCGGGCTGGGGCTGTTGGCTCATCCTTGGGAGTCACAACAATAGAGAATGGAGAATCGTTCTTTTCATCCTTCTCACAGCATTATCCCCGCGACCTCATCCCCTAACAATGGTGTAGTTATGTTTTCCCTTCATCGCGGCCCCTCCCCACCGAGCACAAGGCAGATGCTGGGCCCAGAGGTCGCAGAGGTGCACAGCCCCACCGCCCCTACCAAGCCTCCGAGGGGCAGGATGCTCCTGCAGGGGAGGCGTGAAGAAGCAAGTGAAAAACACCCAGCATTAAGTAACAGGAATGGGGAAGACCATTTCCCTTCCATTATTAAACTAGAAAAAAATTTTTTCACTGACATTTCCCAGGGGTGCTGAGTGTGATTAAACAGGCACCCTTGTCTATAGCTCAAAGTTATTTGTTGGTATGATGCCTTTGGAAAACAACGTGGCAGCGTTCAAGAGCCTTAAAAATGTTCTCCCCTTTTTATCCAATAATTCTCATGTCTAGCAACCGACTAAAGGAACGATTTGGAGGAAAGAAAACGATACAGGCACGAAGGTCCCTATTACAGCGCTAGACGGGAAAGAAAGCAGTGAAGTTTCAGTGCTCCGGATGTTTTTTCTTCCTGTCTTGCCCTCCAGGCCTGGGGAAGTTGATCTCCGCGGCTCTGGACTGCTCCAGGTGTAATGACAGACACTGGACCCTCACCTGTGTACACAGATCTGCTAGGAGAAAATATACTGTATGACTAGCTACACTTACCAATGAGTGACACTGGAGGTCTTCTATCCATTTTACAGGATAGCAGACTATTATTTTTAAAAATTAAGATAATGAACTCATATACCCATTCAGTATTCCACCGTGCATCAGGCACCATGCTAGGGGCATATACAACACAGACAAGGCCTGGATCTCAGAGCAAAGACGTCAACAAGGAATAAACAATTACAACATAGTATGACCAATATTAGCATACAGGGAAATATGGGGTGCTAGGGGGAATGAATTATTCTTATTGAAAGGGTCAGAAAAAGCCAGTGGAAAGAAGTTAAGGAATTTGGATTGCATCCTAAGGACAACAGAAAGCACTAGACTTTTTTTTTTTTTTTAAGGGGAGTGGTATGGCAGGATTGTGTTCTGGAAAGATCACTCTGGCTGCTGTGTGAAAAGCTGGACACAAGCAAGTCTAGGACCAGGCACGTCCCAGTGAGAAATGATTGTGGCTTAGACTGCAGTGAGGCAATGGAAAGAAAAGGTAATGCAAAAGGGATATTTAATAGCTGGAATCAACATCTTAGTGATTGCTCAGTGACAGAGAAGAATGACTTCTCAGCATCTGGCTTGAGCAAACTGTGACGTCTACTGGTTTCCTGGAGCAGATGATGCTGAGCTCAAATCTTTTTTTTTTTAATCCTCACCTGAGGATATCCTTTCCATTTATTTATTTATTTGAGAGAATGGAAGAGAGGGACAGGGAGAGGGAGGAAGGAAAAAAGAGAGAGGGAGAGGGAGAGTGAGAGAGAAACATCGATGACCAAACGGTTGGTCTCTACCCACAGGTGTGCCTCTAATCTCTGACAGCGCAGACCGCCACCAGAGAATTGAACAGAGCGTAAATATACAGATAAAACAGTAGGAATAGGTAGGATCAAATGTTTATATCCATTCAGACAAGATTAAGTATAGTAGAGCAGAGGAGAAGCAGAGGAAAGGCAATGTATAATGGTTAGAAAAAGAGAGGGTTGGAGGGAAAGCAATGACCAGCCTTTGTGAAGCTGGGAAAGGTAAGGACACACTAATGTAATAGCCTCCCACATTGGTGAGGGGAGGGGCACATTCCAGAGGTCAGATGATGTGGTAGGCACTGTGCTGATTTAGCTATAGTCTCTATGAGGTAGGAATCCTTAGTCCCATTTTACAGATAGTGTAGCTGAGGCTCAGGGAAGTAGAATAAGTGTGTCCAAGTCTTATGACCCTCAGGTATTTCCAAAGAATTATGCCTCTTGATAAACTTCCTGAGAAGGATGGTCCCTTTCATTTATGGCCGTGGTCAGTTAACTCAGTCATCAATTTCACAGTGATGTGCTGGAGTCAGTGTCTATCAGCTCATAACAAATTATCACATTTTCAAGAGTTTTGCAATCCAGATGACCTCATCCTAGTGGTCTGAAATCAGCTATGATTGCAGAATTTACATCATGGAAATTGGCAAAGGCTGCAAATTAGGGCATCATCCTTCCTCTTCCTCCTCCCTCCTCCTCCTTTTTCTTCTTCCTCCTCCTCTCTCCTTCCTTCTCCTTCTTCTTCTCCTCCTCCTCTTTCCTCCTCTTCTTTCTTCTCCTCTCCTCCTCCTCCTCCCCCTTCTCCTTCCCCTTCCTCTTCCTCCTCCCTCTTCTCCTCCTTCTCCCTCCTCCTCCTTCTCTTTCTCCTGCTCCTCTTCCTTCTTCTTCTCCTTCTCCCTCCTCCTTCCCCTCCTCCCCCTCCCCTTTTCCTCTTTCTCCTTATTTCCTCTGAGCACCTGTTGTTAAATGTTAACTAGCACACTGCCACTTGAGAATCTTAGATCTATGAAAGGGAGTGACTTTCATTTTATTGCCAAGTGCCATCCAAGTCCCACCTATTGGTTCTAGTTGCTTGGAAGATTGTGCTGAGAAGGATTCTGAAGCTTCATTTGTCTCTATTTATCATAAAAATATACTCAAAATGTGAAGTGATGTCTGTCCTGGGAAGGGAGGGAGAATGGCTTTAGCCACGCCATGTTCTTGCTGTCCCTGGCCCAGTCTAACGCTCTGATTTTAGAGATGAAGAAAGAAACCCAGAGAAGGTAGGTGATTTGCCTGAAGCCACAGAGTGAATCAGTGGCAGAGCTGAGGCTAGAAGTCGAATAATCTGACTTCTGGTCCAGTGATCCCCCCAGGGCAGCACCGAGACCAGGGAACTGAGAGCCTCTTGACTTAGCCAGCATCTTTATTTACAATATCGAGCAATGTCGTAGTGACAATGATCACTGGGCAGGAATGCTGTAGAGCGAATACAGACATACAGGGAGACTGGACTGATCTGGCTCTTTCCTCCCTGAAAATTTATAATGCTAGGTTTCCAAGAACTCTATCTATGCTCATATGTGCCTTCTTCCTGACCACAGAAACTACTACCAACCCAAAGCACAGGATTTCTAAGAACCTTAGGTGACTTAGCAACACCCTGACAACCACCACACTGTCAGTAGTCAAGAGATACAGAGATTATCTTGCAGGGTGATTTGACCAGGAAGCCTGAAATGAATACCTGAAATAAAATTCACAATAGCCCATTCCTATGAACTTTAGTGGTAAATTATCCCCAAACCATTTCTTTGTTCTTTTTTTCCGAGCACTGTATTTTTGAAGAAGTAATGTGGCTCAAGAATTAAGAGGTATAAAATGGCAAACAATGAAAAGTCTCCTTCCACCCTAACCCCAGCCATCCTTTTCTGCTGTGTAGAGAAAATCACTGTTATGAGTTTCTTGTGTTTCATTTGAGAGATATTTTATGTGTACAAAAAAGTAAATATATATACTATTTTCTTCTTTTTTATACAGATAGTGTATGATCTAGGATCATTAGAGATAGTGTAACTGAGGCTCACCTTTTTCCTTAAATTATACCTTGGAGCTTATTCCATATCAGTATCTAAAGAACTGCTTCATTACATTTTTTTTTTTTTTTTTTACAGCAGATACTTCCAAGTGTGAGGTAATCAGTACAGGTGTTATGTTCAGATAAATGTCTTATTTAAAATCGTCACAAGTTGTGCCAGGGGAGAGCTAGCAAACACAAACACTATTCAAGTGAGAAAATTACTTGGGCTCACATCAATAAATGTTAAGGGATTTTATTTTTGTATGTAGTTAGTTGTCCTTATAAAATGAAATGATATAGTGGCTACTGATCCGTAAGATAAGAGTAGTAAGCTCTGTTGAGTCAAATTTGTGCTATTTTTTTTCTGTGGGTTCAAAAAGAGGTTATATATAGAGCAAATAACAAATTCTGGTCATGAAAAGTATGTTTTTCCTAACCCTCACCCGAGAACATGCTTAGAGAGAAGAATGAAAAGAGTGAGGGAGAGAGGGAGGGAGGAAAGAAAGGAGGCAGTGAGGGAGGGAAGGGGGGAGGCCAACTGACTCACTCCAGCCAGGTGGTCATGAAAGCATTTTGAAGGGCTTTTCTATAGGGAAAGAAATTGTTACTTTAAATTAGCTTCTCTCCTATCTTTTCCAAAAAAAGATTCCAGTTATGTATTCATTGTTATTTGTCTGTGAAAGTGCTTACATTCTGCTAGGAGCTTCTTGACACTAACGGTGTGCTCATCTTTGTATTCTCAGTCATAGAGAAAGACACAGACAGAGATTAGGATATTAGTGACTTTTGTAGGATATATGAAATGATATTATAGAGAATGTTTAAATCACCTGAGAACTCAGTTTTCAGTTTGCTACCCTCAAACATGTTCAAAGAATATACAGTTCTGACCCCGTGGGATGAAGGCTAAGAAGAGTTGGGTAGAGATGTATGTGGACTGAGACCGCTTCTATCTCTTTAACTACAGCAGGTAAGCCTCCTTTGTGCCTATGCTAAAGATCGTTGCTACTTAGCCCAGATATATCATGCCTATTATTCAGTACAATTCTACCACTATGTACTGAGTAGCTGTGCTGGGTACACAGTGGGAACTCAATAAATCGATATCTGGGTCAATTTTTAATCTCCATGTTATGTTATCATCACTTCTGAACATGTCTAATTCTTCTTATAGACTGAAAACAACTTACATAAAGTCCCTTGTATCTCATTGTGGGACTCATTGGGGAAGGGAAGTGGTGAGGGAAGAGGAATGATGGGGGAGGTAAGTGATCAAAGGATGCTTCCTATGAAAGTAATAATATATGAGATGAGTCTTACAGAATGAAAAATATTCCCAGAATCAAGTTATGGGAACAAGAGATGAAAGATGAGAGAAAGAGAAAGTATTCTGAGTTTAAGGGGAAAGACATCATCATCAAAATGCATGGAGGTAGCAATCTTTGTGAAGTGTTCAGGAAACAATATGCAACGAAGTGTTTCTAGAGTCTACAGCAGCGGTTCTCAACCTGTGGGTTGTGATTCCTTTGGGGGTCGATCAACCCTTTCACAGGGGTCGCTTAAATACATCCTGCATATCAGATATTTACATTACAATTCATAACAGTAGCAACATCACAGTTATGAAGTAGCAATGAAAATAATTTATGATTGGGGGTCACCACAACATGAGGAACTGTATTAAAGGGTCGTGGCATTAGGAAGGTTGAGAACCACTAGTCTAGAGGGTCCCAGGAAAAGATGACAATGAAAAAGTAGGGTGACATATGAGTTCACTCATATGTGGGATGTAAAACAGAAAGCTTTCTGGTCAGATCACCCTGCAAGATAATCTCTGTATTTCTTGACTACTGACAGTGTGGTGGTTGTCAAACACAGAAAACAGTATGGTGGTTACCAGAGCAGAAGGAGGTGGGAGAGGGTAAAGGGGGTCAAATATATGGTGATGGAAGGAGACTTGACTTGAGGTGGTAAACACACAATGCACCACACAGATGATGTATTATAGAACCGTACACTTGAAACTTATATAATCTTACTAACTGATATCACTCCAATAAATTAATAAAATTTAAAAACTAAAAAGAAAAAAGAAAAAGTAGATTAAGTCCCAATCACAGAGGGTCTTAAATGATCCACTAGTGGTTTGAGCTTTGCCTTGAAAAAGAATTGTGAGGTCCAAAATTTGAGTAGAAAGAATATGATATAAAGAAAACAACAGGATTTAAGAGCAAGAGAGAGCTGAGTATATACCCTAAATCAATAATCACCAGTAGTGTGACTTTGGAGAAGTAAATTAATCTTTTCAAGCTTCAGTATTTCCTTTGTAAGTATACAGATACCTCGCCAGATTGAAATTAAGAAGAAATGGATGTTAGAAAGTTTTAATAGAGTGGCAAGTGCAACATAAATATTAATTATTGTTATAATCATAAGCTGCACTTTGGGAAAAAGTCTTACAGCCTAATTCTTATTGAGGATTTGTTAGGGGTGACAGGAAAGCCAGGAAGTGAAGAAGACAGAAGTGGGAGTAGTGGGGTGATCATTTGCTAGTGCAGTGACAACATAAGCCCTATCAACCCTCACCTACAGACTCAGGACCTGATCCTAAATCCTTCCTTAGGTAAGACTCCCGGGAATGGATACAGGCCAACAATTAGGCATTCATGACTCCGACTTATTTGACAAAATAAATCCTGGGTCAATAATCTCAAAGGAACAACAGAAATGATTTCCCGTTATGGGTATTTACTGGTAGCATTGTATTTGCAGTCTTCTCCAACAGCAATCCATTAAGCCAAAGGGAGCTTTAAAAAAGATATTGAGTGTAAGATGTTAATAATAGGGGAAACTGGATGTTGGGTATACGGGAAATCTCTGCACTATCTTTTCATTTTCTCTGTAAATCTAAAGCTGTGTGAAGAAATAAAAGTTTTATTTTTTAAAGTGCATTATAGGTCCAGAGTAGATTTATTCATAATAGTCCCAAACTGGAAACAATCCAGGTATCCATCCACAGGAGAATGGATAAACAACCTGGGCATTCATGCAATGGCAAACTACTCAGCAGTAAAAGAAATGGGCTATAAACACAATCACCCACATGGATGAATCTCAAAGGTATAATGCTGGATGAAAGAAACCTTATACAAAGGAGCAAATACTACTAGGTTTCATTTGTATGAAATTCTAAAATAGACGAAAATAACCTCTGGTGGGGAAAAACCAGAATGGTGGTTGCTTCTTGAGGGTGGGGGTATGAGGAAACTGTGAGTTGCTGGTAATTAATTTATACTTACAGATGCTTTAGTTACAAAGGTATCTCAAAGAAAGCTCACTTAAGATTTGGGTGTTTCATTCCATGTACATTTTACCTAAAAGAAAAATACTAAGCAAATACTGGACTCTAGTTAATGAGTTAATGATGTGCATGCTGAAGTATTTAGGGAGAAATATACTGATGTCTGCCATTTACTTGAAATGCTTTTAAAAAATAAGGTGGATAATGGATGGACAATGGGATGGATAGATATGTGATACAGCAAGTATCATAAACTATTGATGGCAAAATCTGTATGGTGGATATATGGATATAGACTGTAAAATTCTTTCAATTTTGCTATATATTTGAAATTTTTCACTAAAATGTTAAGGAAAAAAAGATTTTGGGGTCTTGTGTCCAGGTTGGGTGAATAGGAGAAATACACAATCTCTTTCAGTTTATAAGGCTAGGCTCACAGCCTTTTCACATTTATCATTTCATCTCGTCTTCTGGGCTCCTGAGACTAACTCTATTTTAGCATTTATGATATCATTTTGTAACTGCTTTCATCTCTGTATCACTCTATTAGACTACCGAGAACTCCTTGAAGGCAGGGCCTTATCTTTCTTTCCTGACTTTGTGTTTCCTCTGCCTAGCACAGTACAGACAAGAGGGCATTCCTTCAAGCACTTGTTAGCACATCCCATGGAGACTTAGACCCTTTCAAGGCCTTATGGAGTGATGGAAGGTTCTCATAGAGACATGTGATCCAGACACATTTTATGGCAGTGATTCTGCACTCGGAAGGTAACAACTGGGTGCAGAGGAACCTGTTGGTACTTCCTCACCCAGTTTTTATCCTGCCATATTGCAGCCTGAAGTACTTTCTAGATGAAGCTGGTGAAGTACTTTCTAGATGAAGCTACATACTGCAGGGTGGCTCACTCAAATGCCACCTACTCCCCTCCAGTAGAAAACTTAAAAAAAATCACCTTTACAGGAGTTGCTTGCAGTTAATCTGCCAATTATTATTATTATTATTATTATTATTATTATTATTATATATTATTGATTTTTTATAGAGAGGAAGGGAGAGGGATAGAGAGCTAGAAACATCTATGAGAAACATCGATCAGCTGCCTCCTGCATACTCCCCACTGGGTATGTGCCTGCAACCAAGGTACATTCCCTTGACCGGAATTGAACCTAGGGCCCTTGAGACCTCAGGATGACGCTCTATCCATTGAGCCAAATTGGTTAGGGCAATCTGCCAATTATTTGCATTCATACAAGACTGGCAGGTTAGAAGTGAGGCAAAGATCACTTCTCTCGGCTATTTCTTGTTTCTCTGACAAGTAAGAGTGAAGCCATGAAAGGGTTTTTATGCAGCTGAGGCATTTTCCAGCTTCCTGAGTGCCATGGGGCAGGGGCAGCAATAGCTTCTCAGGTCTGACCTCCCAATCACTAACTATATCATGGCTACAAAGAGGAGTGGGGTGTGGACTGATCATTGCAGCAGTATTCTGAGGGCGGGGCAAGTGTCACTTGTGGAGAACATGTAGCTTTAGTTTCTTCCTAGATGCATTTGATAAGCATCTAATTCCTTATATTAAATTCCTTTCTGTGCAAAGCCTATGGAATGGTTTCCATTTCCAATACTTGGGTATAAAAAAAAAAAAAATGCCCTGGCCTGGGTTTGCCAATGGTTACAGCACCAGCCAGTGCACTGAAGGGTCATGGGTTCGATTCCCAGAATGTGTCTCTCTCACATCAATGTTTCTCTCTTCCTTCCTCCCTCCCTCTCTCCTTCCCTCCTTCCCTTTCGCTCTCTCTAAAAATCAATGGAAACAATATCCTCCGGTGAGGATTAACAGCAGCAAATAATCAAGAAATAAATTTGCATGACTAGGGACAGGCCCCTGTGGATGGGAAAGGGGTTGCATTTTAGAGTTTCTCACAATGAGTACCTATTCATTTAATTGTTGAACCCTACTTTGCACCAAGCACTGGGCTAGGAGCTGGTCTCAAGACAGTGGTTTGCTCTCACTAGAACCACAATAACATGCGAGAGAAGTGCTGACAGTGACGGACACCTGAAACAAGGAAGGAGTGGTCAGGGCGAGAGTCCAGGTGAGAGGGGAGCTTCAGAGGTGAGAGAAAATGCTTAGTCTCAGATCTCACACCAAACAGTAACTAAACCATTTAGCATCTCATGCATTGCATATTCGTCTAAATTATCTCACTTACTACTGCTCTCTATCTCCCTTTTATTTGGGTTAATATTTGAGTGCTTCTTATGTGGCAGGCACTTTATATATTTTCCCACTTTATATATTTTTGGAACACGCTATGAAGCAGAAACTGTCATTAGCTCCATAACTAGCCTGCGATCTCACAGTTACTAAAGAGCAGGGTCAGCACTCAAAGTCCTATCTTTTGATACAAACCTTACATTCAAAGCCAGAATTTCAGTTCTTCGAAAGATATGTTTAAAAACGAACATTGTGCAAACATGAGAAACTGTTATCCTTATCATGGAAAGCCTCTCTCTCCAAGTTCGATGTCTTCAAGGTTAGGAAACAGGGCCCATGCTGCTCGGCCCTCCGAAGGGATGACCACGGTCCCAGCTGGCTCACACCAGCCCACAGGCACAATGGACGAGGTAGGGTGGGGGCAGAGGCAGAGGAGGAGACCCAGTTGCTGCCACCGCAGCTTCCTCACTGAGGCGGCTCTTTATCTCCTACACCGTGGTTTACAGCTCAGAGGACACCATCCGGCCCTAATAAATGGAAGTGTCCACTGGGAAGGGGCAACACACACACATGCCCCCTCCACATACAAAAGGACATTTGTGCCAGGCTGCCTAAGAGGCTGACACACACCAAGGACGCGCCCCTCCTCCCTTCACCCCTAGAAACAGACAAGAAAGGCAGCTTTCTGGTATTCCACAAAGGGGGAGCCATGCAGGGAAGAGAACACACACTCTCTCAATCTGCTGACTTGATTCATCCCCTAAAACGGACACAATGCGGAGAGGAAGACTTCAGGAAATGGGCAGATTATGTCCAAGAAAAGATTTCCTGCAAGCAGTTAACGGGAAACTTACATGAAAAGCGAGGACTAAAAATACTCAGGCTATTGGAAGCTGGTGGGGAGGCCCCTAGTTTTTCAAGAACTGTCTGAGGAAGCCGGCTACTGGGCTTGCAACCCTCCCCACCCACCAACCCAATGCACTCAATTCAGCATTGGCTGTATCCCCAGAAAAAGGTAGATCATCAGGCACCTGGTGTGATTTAAATTTCAATTTAATCTCAATCAAGTCCTCACTGTGTTCTAGGCTCTCTATTTGCGCAAATCATTATAGCACAGAAGGTATGAGCCTCATGTCTTATACACATGGCTTGCTTCAAATGATGAGAGAAGTGGATAGGGGGTACAGGTTATATCCTATATTTAAGTGAATTCTGATTATCATGTAATAAATAAACCTCACGATTTAATAGTTAGGAAGATGTAAAGGGTTAGGAAACCTGCATAGAGGTGGCAATGAAATATAGGAAATTTATTGGCACTTGAAAGCATTTGGAGTGACAAATCAAAGCTTGGCTTGAACAGCAGGGAAATTAAAATGCAACATTAGGAGGACCAAACAGTATCTGTTAGAGGCGTTATTTGTTTGTTTTTAGGAAAGAATCTCTCTGTAGGTGCTTAGAGGCAGAACCCAGCCCACGCTATCCCCTTCGCATCCCGGGGCCTGTGAAGAAATTTGAAGAACACGGGAGTTTGTTTTCAGAGCCTTCTCCTTTCCCTTCTCTTATACTTCCAAAAGCCTAATTTTGCCAACATTTAACCGTCCCCAATATCAGCATTCCTCCTCCTCTGGCACTAAACAACAACGGATCAGAAGCCCTCACATAGCAGAGACCTATCCTACAAATGACAGGAGGAGGCAGTGTGGGGCTGCCTGGGACCCCGGGACCTTCTGAAGGGCTCATTCCCTTGCCGCCCCATCAGTACCTCCTCCTTGTCCACAGTTTAGAGTCTTCACACTCAGAAATTTTGGGTCCTGATTACAAAGGAAAATCTTATCACCAATCAGCCTTCAGACACACGGACACACACCGTAAGTCGTGCCTCAAGGCTTAGAAGGAACCATTTCAGGCCAAAGATCTTTCAGTGTCATATTTTTATACCCAACGGGAGCCAGATGTGAAGGTACACTGGAAAACAAAATGGTCCTATAAGTGATTAGACTCTAGGGAGGTTGGGATGGGAGAACAGCAAGTTTTGTGGTTTTGGGGTTTTTTTTAGACTTCTTTTGCTGTAAAATCCCATGGATGTGTTTGGGGTTGCTGCTCACACCTTCACTGATCCCTTGGCAGCATTTGAGGCAGGTGGGCACTCCTTCTTTTCCTAAATGCTGCTCTCAAATCCTTTGGATTTTCTGACACCATAACTTCCTACAACTCTGTGTTCCTTGTCAGTCTTCATGAGGATCCTTTTAAGAACTACAATCTTCAGGATTTCATCCTTAGCTTCCTCTCTTCTTATTCTACGTAGTCCTGAGGGATTTAGATTTCTCTCAGTGCACGGAGCACACCTAGACTTACATCTCTAGACTGTACTTAAGGAACCACTGGGCAGCCATGAGTAGAGTTGATACCTTCACCTCCATTTGGCTCTTCTTCCTACTGTTTAGATCAGAAGGAAGAGGGGATAATTAACTGGCCTCCAGATCGCCCAAGCCATGGTGAAGTGCTTTATAATGTAAATAGTTAATAAGTAAGATTTTGTGTTTTGTTGTATCTATGAATGTTTACACATAAAGTCTAGTTTAGAACTTGGAAATACAGGTACCACATTTGCTATATCTAAACAACAACCATCATCGAACAGTGAAAACTGGAATTAAACATGTGGGAAGGGTAAGTGGCCAAAGGGTACGAGAAACACGATGTTAGGGAACTCTTGGGTCTTGTGCAGTTAGAAACAAAACAAAGAAATGGGGTTAGTCACTTTAAAAGGGATAGAAATTACCCTAAGATACGTTAGCAAAACTACTCTCATCTCTATTTCTAAAGTCTCAGAGTCATGGTAAAGAGACCTACTGGGTTCAACCGCTCAAAAATCCGGCTGTGATTACTCTGACATCCACATTCTACAATGGACTTCTGAAGACTAACACTGGCAGAGAATGAAGCTGAAAGAACCTTGGACTGGGAAACAGGATTCTCTAACTGGCTTTGCTACTAAAGACTCCTTGGTAAATGGTCATCTAATATCTTCAAGTTCCAAAACCCCTACAGATTCTTAGCATTTAGTCTCAGCAAAGCATCAGATACTTGTTTACACCTCATTGTAGATATCAGTCAATGGGTTTGATGTCCTTACCCAATACTATTGGCCTCTTAAGTCAATCCTCCAAAAAGACACCAGAAGAGTGGCAGAATGTCCAAAAGGCACCAATGATGCTGCAATGCAAGGGTTTCCTTTTGAGTGAAGTCTTAATAGATGTCAGTGAGGGGGCAGGAGTTTTTGCTCTACTAGAAATGACGGCAAAATTCCTCATAGCTAAGTACGAGTTGAGCTTATTTAAGAAGAGGCTGGGGAATAATAAAAAAGGAATGATATACTTCACTCCTTGACATCCTACTCTCTTAGGAGGAAAAGAGCCATAAGGGGAAAGTTTGAAAAAAAGATGAAGCTTTAAGCAAAAGAAAACAAAATTCCTTCCCCATAAAAAAAAAAAAGCATCATTGTAATCACTCCCCATCTCTAAACTACCTCAAATTCAGCTAATAATGAGAAACAGAAAATGTTCTGTCAATAAATGAAAAACACTGAGTTCCCTAATTCCAGAGGGCATTTCTGTGGAGACGCTGAGATTAAGGAGCTCCCAACCTAGCTAAGAAGCCATGAGTGTTTTTAAAACATAAAGTAGCAAATAAATATTGTGCCATAAGTGACGTTAGTTTAGAGCAGTGAGCTTTGGTTCTGGGTGGTCTAGGAAGGTTTTGTAAGCAACAGACCTGAGTTGGGCCAAAAAAAAAAATGTGAAGGCTGAAACTATGCTCTCCTTCCTGGTTAGCTTTTCTTTGTTGGATCAATCATCAAAGAACTTCTAAACATGCAACAACAATAACTACCAACAAACTCCTTATGCATGTAAGTAAAAGTACCCCCATAAAGTATAAAATGTTAACTATCATATCACTTGAATTTTCAGGAGAGCACAAGGTGCTTTGTCACCATCATCATCATTAACTGAATGTTGTGCCAACTTGCCTCATTATAGAGTCTAGAAAACCAACATTTACTTCCCTAGTCTTCCTTCAAACTGGAAGTATCCAACTGTGTTTCACAATTCTGGACAATAAGACATAACCAGAAATCTGCTGGGGACTCTTGGGAAAGCATTTGATTTCCTTTTACCATGAGGTTGAAAGCCAATATGTGATGGATGGCTGAATGGGAAGACATAAAGATTAAGCATCCTTGATTGTAACACCGAGTCTCTAAACCAAAGGCAGCAAATACTTATCCTAGACTTCTTGTAATGTAATGTATTTAAACCAGTGTCAGTCAGTTGAATAAATGAAAATATTCCTGATATAGATACTTAGTTTAGCCATGGTTATAAAGTAGGTAGGTAACAGAAACAATTCAAGCCATGTCCAATGCCTTCTTAACCACTACCCAATAAGGGTGCACTCCGTGCTACGAAAACTTGTCTCTTAATGACCAGTCCTGTGGTTATTTTGGTTGTAGGGATTAGACATCCGATGATGATCACAGCCATTTTCATCATAAAACTTTATAGTTTGAGTACATCTTAATAATATGTTAAAAAAAAAAAACAATGACACTAATTTCACTGGCTCTCAGTCTAGGGGCAAAAAGATTCAACATATTGATATATCAGTTATCTTTTCCTGATTCACTTCTTGACAAGTCTATGACCTTTTTCTTGCATTTTAAATTTCTTTCACATTTGAAATCCAGAGAAAAATTAACATTTGCCTACAGAAACACCCCACCCCTTTTTGTGTGCATTCATTTGGACTTTCAAGATGGCTACAAATGAGTTATGCTCTTGTTTTCTATACAATAAGACAAGTATCATTTCAACGAACTAAGCAGATGATAATACTTAAAAATAGGCAGTGGACTGTTTCTGGAGGGTCACTTATCCCCTTAAAATAGAGCAAATTGGAAGATCATTCAGAAATATTTCAAAGCCTAAAACAACACTGAGCTAATGGTGACAGTGACCGGCTGTTGGCAGCTGTTGGGGTTTGCATAGCTTTACTCTCCAGTGAAATATACTACTTTTCTGTGGTTATGACTGGCCATTACATAGGAGGATTAATGGGGCTCCTTTTGGCTGTCAGGGAAAGCTTAAGATATATTCTTTATGTGGATCCCTAAGAGCACACATCCTCTCTGCAAAGCTGATAGGTCACCTCCCTCAACCAATTAGCTAATTGTCTGAAATCACTCTTCGTAGATCAAGAAACACTGTCTTGTGAATGAACTCTCTTCATGCAGAAAGCAAGAGCCTTTTGTTTCCTTTTTGAAGACCCTATTCAACTTTAAGGACCCGTCCATCTAAAAATTCTAAATTCTACAAATAAGAACAATCAGCTCCCATGAATGAATCTTTCTGGCTTCCCAGCAAATCAGTGCTTTTTTTGACTATGGGATTTTTTTTTTTAAGTGAAAATTGTTTTTAAATGTAACTTCCTGACGGCACCAGGTATAAAATGGTAAATAAAAGAAAGAGCAGTTGTGTTGGCTATCTTGGGTTATTTCCTTTAAAGTTTGCCAGACTGATGTCATTCCGGATGTATTCTATTCTGCTGACCAAGCTAGGTCTTCCTAGAAAAATCTATAGACTAAATGCTCAATTCTGATCAAAACATAGCATCAAATTTTAAAAATACAGAACTATCTGGAAGATTGGATACCTGGCTCTCACTGAACACAGAGGAGTGAGTGGCTCCATTTTTATAGTTAATACTAGGAACTATAGTCAACCTTCATATTTGGCCTACTGGCATGAGAGGCTGAGAATCAATCATCTTGCCTTGAATAGCAAAAACACCCTTACTTACACCATTTGCATACCATTTTTCACTGACCCTGATGTTCCTGCTTCCTAATATAGTGCTATTTTGTTCAGATTTCTATACTTTCCTGTGCCAGTCCCCCTGCTACTTAGGCCTTTTTCTTCAAAAGTCTAAAATTCCACAACTAGAGCATTTGCAACAGGAAGAACAGAAATCTCTCGCAGCTGGGAATCCTGGAAGAGCTTCATTGTTGATGACATAGAAGCTAAATAATGATGGACAGATTTTAACAAATAGAGATGGGGGAGGATTAAAGGAAGCCCCTCCCCCCAGGAGAGGTAGACAGGAAAGAGTACTTACCGTGTTAAGTACTTTAGCACAAATTCTCATCTACACCTTATAACAAACCACACTGAGAAGGGCAGGTATTATTCTCAAAAACCTTTAACCAGCCTAGGAAATTTGTCCAAGGGCACAGACAAGAGGTGAATCTAGGTCTCAAACCCAGATCTAGCTCCAGGTCATCTCTGTTCCCAGCACACTGATGAGTAATGAGTGGCACCGAGGCAGTAAAGGGCAGGCTCATTTAGGGAGTGGGAACTGAGCCAATACGGTAGGTAAGCGAGTGGCAGATTCTGAGTGTCTTGCTCTTTGGGAGTCACCATTTAAAGAAAAGGCCCCCAGAAGACAGAGTCCAATCGTGCTGCTAGGTATAACCAGAATGAAATTGTTGGCCATTTTGACAAGATGAATTGGAACAGGCAGTAAGTCATATCTTTTTAAGAAACCATCCGCATTGTGGAGCTGGTGGCTCTAGTTCAGTACCTTGATGGTTGCTGCATCCTTCATCTCCATCTGGCAATGTGTTTGAATCAAACCTAAACAATACCTGGGTCTTGATCCCAGTGTTATCTAGCCAAGCATACACAAAAGGCAATGATTACTTGAGGGGACTACATGGGCACCTGCTGTCACACCTAATTTAGTACAGTGTGCTCTATGATTTCTCCAAATATATCTCATGATCTTTTCCCATCCTATATAATAAAAAGGCAATATGCAAATTGACCCGAATGGCAGAACTACCAGTTGCTATGACACTTAACGCAGGAGTTGCATCCTGGTGGTCAGTGTGCTCCCACAGGGGGAGCTGGGCTGACAGCTGCAAGCACAGTGGCAGGTGGCAGAAGCCTCTACTGCCTCTTCAGCAGCGCTGAGGATGTCCGACTGCCAGCTTAGGCCCTAAACTGGCAGGTGGCTCCCAGGCTGCTAGAGGGATGCGTGATTGCCAGCTTAGGCCTGATCTCCCAGGGAGCGGGCCTAAGCCAGCAGGTGGACATCCCCTGAGGGCCAGGACAGGCTGTGGGACCCCTAATTTTCAAAGTGCAAGAATTTTCATGCACTGGGCCTCTAGTTTATCAATATTATCCCCTTTCCTATGACTCTATTCACAGGCTCTAAAATAAGGCCTAGAACATAGCACAGGCATTCAATAAGTGTTTGAGTAAATAAAATAAATGAACAAGATGCTGGTGTTGGAAGAAGTGTATGAGAGACATTAAGCCACAGACTCAAGGTTAGGGACTGTGATACAATGTAAAGTAAGGTGTTAAATATATAAGCCACAGCTGCCAGAGGAACTAGGCGTGCCCTGAAAGCCAGGCATAGGAATTTGACTCCATTTAATAGGCAACAAAAAAGAGAATTCTGAATGTTTCTGAGAATGAAAAAAATCCTGGGTATAGTACTTGGGAGGGAGGGAAGTGGGTGAGCAGAATGGTTCTAGATTGTGAGAGAACAGAGGCCAGTGAACTCCCAGAAGGAAAGGCCAGAAAGATGGATCAAAAGCAGAATCCTTACCTTGTTTCACAAAATTCCTCACCTTTTCATGATGACACTAAAGGTCTAATCCCCTCCCTTTCCTCTCTTTGTTGGCAGCCTATCCTTTGTCTAAGTTATTCTTCTCTTTGGGAATCTTCTTTCTCTGGCCACATCTCAATATTTCTGATGCAAGTTATCATTTGGTGGGATGAGTGTAATGTGTCACAGGCTCAGAACTATTTAAAAATGCCTCAGAATTTCCGACCTCTGTGGGAGAGAAAGGCCAGTGTAAATATATTATGTTCTTGTCCCTATGGACAAATCGCCTACTCAGTTCTGGCCAGAGCCCAAACTGAGTAAAATGATTTCTCCCCGCCTTCCCTATTGAAGCACAACAGAAATAAATACAGAAAGTACCTTTTTCTGTGGCACATGAAAATAAGTATACTCAGAGAAACAAAAATGTTTTTTTTCCTTACCTTCTGCCAATACCTTAGTGAACATTATCAACTTTCTGTCTAGAACTCACTCCTGTGCCTTTCTCATACCTCATACACGCTCCACCCTACTTCCCAACTACTTTAAAATTATAGTCCTCCTTCAAGGCCTACCCTAAATGCCACCTCCTCTAGGCTATCTTCTTTGATATTTTAAGTAGAATGCAAAACCTTTTCCATCTACACCCCTTTAATGTCACGTCTCTACCTCATTACAAGTCACAAAGAGACAGTTTCATATAAATGTGTCTTATTTCCTGCTCTAGTCTCTTCATTAGAAATCTGTTTTAAGGCCACAGTCTATATCACTTGGACACCCCCTCATAGTTCCTTCTGTAGCACATGTACTCAGCATAAGTAGGAGGCTCTCAAACAATTGCCAAAATGAATTAATGGAAATATTGCCTTCAGCAAGTTATTATGCACATTACTTTAGGACATGATTATTGCTACTTTACAAATAAGAAAATGAAGGCTTATAAAAGTTAAGTGATTCAGAAAAGAGGACATGCTTTCCATGAAGCTGAGATAAAAGGCCACATAAGAGGATTCAGATGGAATCTGGCACCTTTCAGATAACTGCTCCCATCTTTTATCAAACCACCCACAGAGAACATAAATTGGTATCTTTTTTGGAATACATTTGTCGATATGTATATCAAGAGCCATAAAGAAAGTCATATAATCCGAACCAGAAACAATCTTAAGAAAATATCTACAGATACAGACTTATGCATAAAGATGACCATTGTACTGCTGTTCAAAATAGTGATAAAAATCAGTCAATTCTTCTGTTTCCAAATTGACAGAATAAAAATATCTTTACTTCTCCTCCTTCCTAAATCTAAAGATGTGACAAAGCAGGACCAAAGAAGACTAATTTAATACCTGTGGTTAGGGTGGGGAGAGAGGAAAAAAAGGAACAGACCATAACTTTAAACACTTTTCAAAAGATAGGAATAGACGAGATTAGACTGGTCAGTGTACTATGTTGTAGTTGTACAACAACGTAGATGCATCTACAGACAACCCAATGGAGGGAGTCAGGCGAAAGAACACGAGACGGGCTGCAGGCAGGAGCTGATGCTGCCCCTTGAGAAGGCCCGGGAAGGGGCCATGTTGGGGATGAGAAAAGACTATCCAGTAGAAATGTAATGTGAGTCACATATATAATTTCAAATTTTCTGTTAACATTTAAAAAGTAAAAAGAAACAGGTGAAATTAATTTTAATAATATATCCAAAATATTATCATTTCAACATAAAATCAATATAAAAATATTGTTTATCTTTTTGAAAATCTGGTGTGTATTTCACATGTACTGTACATCGCAATTCAGATGAGGCAGATTTCAAGCACCTGACAGCTCACCTGTGTCTAGTGCAGCGGTTCTCAACCTGTGAGTCTCAACCCCTTTGGGGGTCGAACAACCCTTTCGCAGGGGTCGCCTAAATACATCCTGCATATCAGATATTTGCATTACGATTCATAACAGTAGCAACATTACAGTTATGAAGTAGCAATGAAAATAATTTTATGGTTGGGGGTCACCACAACATGAGGAACTGTATTAAAGGGTTGTGGCATCAGGAAGGTTGAGGACAACTGGGCTAGTGGCTTTTGTGATTGACAGCATAGAATTAGAGAATAAGTACAGCAAGGTCAGGAAGAGGAGCAGAAATCAAGGTGATTAATTGAAGGACTGTCTAAAAAAACAGCTGGGCTAAATAAACCTTTTAGATATGCAAGCACCTAGTTTAACTTCTTTGTGTTCTTTTTAAAAAAGTTACCAAGTATGCTTTATAGCAAAATTAAAAAAGATTTTAAGAAAGAGGACAACAATTTTATGAAAGAGGACAACAGGGGGTACAAGAAAAGAGGTTCAACTCAGGAATTCAACGAAAGGGTAGCAGGACTATAAATTAGAGCCTTAAGAAAAGAATGTGTCATGATGAAAGTCATTTCCCTACAATGAACATTATGATGAAGAAGCTAAATGAAGTCAGTCATAAGGTAAAAGCAGATGCTTCTTTCCTTAATCAGGAAAAAAAGGCAATTACAAACTCCAAGGAAAACAAAAAGCAAAGACCAAGTATAAATATGAAGCAAAGAAAACGTGGCAAATGATAGAATATAGAAACAGAATTTCCTATGTGATCCTTATGCTTGAAATATTCTCCTTAAATTTCACAGACTTAGTATCATAGATCTTTATTTTCTTCACCAACCCTCCTATGCACATTTACACAGCTGTAATACTGCAAAGAACAATTAGTAGTTGTTTATTTTTAGAATCAATCCACAGGTAAAACTTAAGACTTACTTATTTTACAGATCTGAATGTAAATGTTCTTCAGCCATATAACACATACCTTAAGAGAGATGAGACTAAATTTCTCATCTTATTTGTTGGAGAGTCAAAATAGTCAGTATACAGTTGGAGAGGGGAAAACAGAATTTTAGGCCTAAGTGGTAACCTGCATAAAACAAGCCTGACGAAGGGGTTTTAATGATTGATTCATGGAAGCCCATTTCCTTATCTAGGAAAACTTAGGCTCCAATGTGCTGGCAGTATAAAGTGTTTCAATGAGTGCGTTATATTTGCAGACATTAAATTATCCTCAAAGTTTATAGTACACATTTTAAAATTTGTAATGTTAAGTAAAATAATCTGCATCCAAAATTGTAGACAATATGAAGTCTGGGAAACCGAAATAAAATTTGAACTACATTTATGTACTAGCAGACACTCAGGTTAGAGTGAGTAATCACTAGACTGCTGAGGCAATCCTGAGGAGGTCTAGGAACCTGGTTGAGGAGAGGGAAGTGGAGCAAGGAATAGTCAAGTCTAAGTACTAGGCACTGGTCCTACCTCTCAAACACGACAACTAGGTTTCCCTCTCCTTCCTATCAACCTATACTTGGCCCTCTCCGTATCAGACAGGTTGTCTTTTTTCCTCCACCCCTTTCCCAATTCACACTTCTGCCCATAAGATAAGCTTCTCACTAGCAAATAATCACATCACAGTAGAGTTTGCTTCCAGAGACAAGAGACAATATACTTGGCAGCAGCAAGGAAAACAACAGCAGAATGACTGATGTTTCAGCCTCCATGGCGGGACTTAGAATCAGACTGCCAGCTTGGCCAAAGAGAAAGCAGCATTTCTCTTCTTTAAGGGTACCTTAAATAGGGCTCTGAACTAAAAGAAACACCGTTTATAAAACTCAAAATTCCCCCTATTCAGAATTTTTATGAGTATCCCATGTCCTTACTCATCAGAAAGAGAACAAAAGATAACAGGAAGAGCTAACAAAGGCACACATAAATGCCAGGCAGGGTATAGACACTCCATGACAAACCCTTAGGTACGCGTCATTCCCATTTTACAGAAACGGAAAGGAAGTTGAACCTCATGGAGACTGAATGATTGGCTGGCTATGTAAATATTGGATCTGGGATTCAAACCTAAAAACTTATTCCAAAGCCTCATGCTCTTCCCCCTACACCACACTGCCTCACAAAAAGAAAGGGAGTGAATTTACCAAAGCTACACTGTTGAAAAGCAAGAACAGAGAAGTATAGCTGTTATCTTCACATTCCCTCCCTCATTTTTTTTTTAAAGAAATAAAATAGTCTTGGCTAAGTAAGACTCAAAGACTCTTCGAAAATGGCAAAAGTGAATGGCCTTAAATATATCTTTCTTTTAAAGGGGGAGAGGCACACTGAGTAACAGAGGGCAGGGGACTTCTCTCCCCTTACTTTGTCATGGTTCAAAGGACATTTTAGGGAAAAGACTATTTACCTAGTGTGACCACAGCGTCTGAGAGAACCCAGAAAGGGTAGTGAGGAAAAGAGAGGAAGAGAAGGGAGGCTGACTCACTATTTGTGTTCCAAAAATAAAAACTCAAACCAAATACAGTGGAACTCAGCCATCCAGCCGGGTGCTCTAAGGATTAACTGTCTATATGGACAGGCACTTAACTTCATATTCCTGATGGACCAGCGGTAAAATGGAAAAGAATTCAGAATTAGGCTTCTTGTTAAGAGAACACTGAAAGAGTTGTATTTATAGTTTCTAAGATACAGACCTAAGCAAGCGGGTCAATGTGCAACCCCTGCCCTGATTCTCAACATTCATGTTGTTTATACCCTAAGGAAGGGTTTGATACATGAATGCCCTCAGAATGGCAGGAGCATCTCATATTTTTATATTCTCTTCACAGGTTACAGTTGGACACTGCTTATTTGGATTCCAGCTCAAAGTTGAAGACACAGTACCAGCATATGGTAGGGAGAACATGGGCTTTGGCACTGGGAAAGAAAGCATGGTCTTTAATATTGGTTGGATGATTTGAGCAAGTTGCTTAATCTTTTGGAGATCTGTTTTCCTCGTTATTAAAATGGCAATAATACATGTCTTGGGCATTTATTTACATAATAGACACTCAAATAATTTCCATACTAACCCTTACTTCATACCATATACAAAAATTAACTTGAAATGGATGACAGATTTCAGTATAAAAGATAAAATTAAAAGCTCACAGAATATATGAGACCCTGAGGTAGGTATACAAAATGCACAAACCATAAAAGAAAAATAGAAAAAGTAGACTTGCTCTGGTAGGTAACTTGGTGGTTAGAGTGTTGGCCCATGTACTGAAAGGTCTCAGGTTCAATTCCCGGTCAAGGGCATGTACCTGGGTTCAGCTTTGATCCCCACCAGTCAGGCTGCGTACAGGAGGCAATCAATCATGTGTCTCTTACATTGATGTTCCTCTCTTTCTCTCCCTCTCCTCTCCCTCCCTTTCACTTTCTCTAAAATAATCAAAGGAAAAATATCCTCAGGTGAGGATTAACAACAACAAGAAAGAAAGAAAGTGTAGACTTCATAGAAATTCAAAGTGTTTGCTCCTCAAATGGCCCCATTAAGAAAATAAAAACACAAGCCAGACTGGGAGAAAGTGTTCACATGTTTTCACAAACTGAAAGAAAAATTTCACATATTTCTATCTTACAAAGACATGGTATCCAGACCTTGAAAAGAACTCTTACAATTCAATAACAGGAAGATGAACTATATACTTTCTAAGATGCACAAAAGACTTGAACAGAGATTACACAAAAGATATACAAAAAGCCATGAATATTCAGCATTGTTAGACATCAAGGAAACAAATTAAAACCACAATGAAATACTATTACCTGTAAACCCATTAGAATGACTGAAACTGAAAAGACTGATTATACGAACTAAGTATTGATGAGGATGTGGAGCAAAATTGCATACACTATTGGTGGGAATAGAAAAGGAATAAAGAGTACAGTCAGTTTGGAAAACATTTTGGCAGTTTCTTAAAAAGTTTAACAACTCCCACATGGCCCAGCCACTCAAGTGGGAGAAATGAAAACATATGCCATGCAAAGACATGCAAATCAATGTTCAAATCAGCTTATTGAAAATAGCCAGAAACTGAAAAACAACTCAAGTGTCCATTAGTAGCTCGTATATCCATACAATGGACTACCACTCAATGATAAAAAAAACACACACACATGCAACATGGACACATTTAAACATCAGTATGTTGAGTGAAAAAACGATAAAAATGTACGTACTGTAGGATTCTATTCATATAAAATGCAAATTAATTTATAGCGACAAGCGATGAGTGGTTGCCTGGGGCAAAGGGCATAGGAGAAGGGACAGATGCAAAGGGACCAGAGGAATCTTTTGGGGCTGATAGAAATGTTCTGTATGTTTCACACGCACTGAATTTGAAAAGATGCAGTTTCTTCTGTGTAAAATTTTTTTCTTTGTCAATTTTAAGGAAAATGGATACACTCTGCTATTCCTTCTGCAACTAGAATCAAAGTAGAAAGCTACTATTCCTCGTCTCAGGGAAAAGAGAGAGCTGCATTGAAGCTGCTCAGGAAAAGGGAGGTATTGCAAAAACCTTTTAATTTCCTGAGTATCTGCCAGGTGCTTGGCACTGTGCCTGCTCCTTTATACATGTTATCTTATTTAATTCTAACAAATTTGATGAGGGAGGCATTATTATCTCTATCACAGATGAGAAAACAGCCTTGGAAAGTTTGAGAAACTCATCCAAAGCTACCCAGATGGGGAGTTGTTGACTTGGATTCTCTGATGGATCTGGAATCAAACCAGGTAGCTTGACTTCACACACAATGTTATTTCCTACAGGATTGGGGGCATCCTCAGAAAGGCAAAGCCCTAAGAGCCTGCTGACAGGAAGTGCTCCTAGAGATTGCCTTTCTCAGGACTGGGAAACCCTCTCACATAGAAGAGTTTTAGTCTTTCTCTAGGGAGCCTGGAGGATGGGAGGTGGGTGCGCCTCTGCCTGGGAGGCTGGGAGAACCCCCTCCCTCGGCTCCAGCATCTGCTGGTATTTTGTTAACTCTTGGCTTCTCTACACGCCCCCACCCACTGCTTTCCCAGAGAAAAAAATGCCAAAATGTCTTGGCTGCACAGGCGAATGGGTCACAGATGACAGAGGTAAAAAAACAAAGCAAAACCAAGAAGTTCTGTAATATGCTTCTTTTTAAAAGCAAAAACAAAGCGCACATTTCTCTGTTCTGGGTTTTCCTTGCTGTCTTGGAGTTGACTGTCTTGTGAAACATTCTGTTGTCTACATTTTCATTCATCGCAGTGGAAAAAGTAAGGCGAGTAGGTCACTCTGCAAGTCTGCCTAAATTTATCATCTTTCTATTGCAGACCAGCTGTAGCTCATCTCCCCCAGAGCCAGGCCAACAGATCATGAAGAAGGTGGCTGAGCTGCAGGACGTGGGCCCCAGGGAGGAACCCGGGAGCCTCGGATCTGGAGGGTAGTCAGGAGCGGGCCTGCTCTGTGGACAGAGTGAAGACACCTGGGTCTGGGGTTAACTTGGTCTAATGGTCTGTGTGACCTTGGCAAGTCTCTCTCCCTCTCCCAGCCTCAGAAGACTGGACTGACCATGTTTTTCAACTTTTAACAAAGGCCCTCCGTTTATAACCAAAAATAATCTCCCCCCAAACCCTCAAGAGGCTCGTAGCCATCCTCTGAGAACGGCTCTGCTGTCTGCTCATTCCCCAGGAGGCAAGCTTTACATTCTGAAATCTGTCGGCAAAAATGGGCAGCCTTCCATTGCTTCAGTGTACGTTCTAACACCAGACACAAACTTTCAAAAAGTATATACAGACACCCCGGAATTCTGCCAGGGATTAAGCGCCCCAATGCACATGGCAGTGTTTGGGGTGGTTCCTCATTTTCACTCTGGATTCAGCTTGAGCTGCAGTTTCACTCTGCTGTGTCCCTCCTCACATGTCGCCACAGGGACATGTGCTTTTGTGATCATTTGGTGAGCCTCTGCCCCTAAACTATGCTCTCTCTGCCAAACTGTTTCTGGTAAGCATCTTTGGAAAATAGAAATTCCCTACACAAGAAATTCTGGACAAGGGCGTGAGGGGAAGACACACAACCCCCCAGGGGAACCGAAACATTCATTGCCCCCTCGTGTCCACCTCTGTCCTGGGAGGATGGGGGAGGGAGGTTGCGGAAGAGGCTTTCAGAGGAAACAGACTTGCAGGACTTTGGCTGCAAACAATTGGGTACTGTATCCAGCTGTTAACGGAGGCAACTGTGAGCTCAAAACCACAGAACAAGAGGGTCAGAGTTCTAGCTCCTAAACGGGAAAGTACTGCACTTCTGTTTCCTATGCGACAGCCTAGGACCTGTGCTCTGGCTTCCAGCTCAATGCCAGTATTAGAAGGCACTTTCGACATCATTTAGCCAGGGCTGCCACCTGTTTTAATGAGAAGTGGAACTCTTTATTTCTGCATATAAAATTTTGTCCATAATATACAAAAACACATAAAAGCAGAACTGCTCTGGGGGCAGGGGACACAGGCGGAGAGCTCTGCCGCCATCGTCCCTTTCATGGGGTATCTCTGGATTCCCAGGGTTGCGAGGAACACTATTAGGACTACTGATGGGTGGTGACTTGTGTGGGATTTATGGTCTATTGATTTGTGGAGTTTACCGATAAAAACAGATAACCAGGCCCTTAATTAGATTCGGTGGATGGGGGTGGGCGTGCTCAGCTTTTTTTCTGACATCATCTCCTTCAATGAGCTCATTACTCCCAGGGTTTCACTTACCACTTCTACAGGGAAGACACAAATGCACATTTTTAGACATGATCTCTCTACTTAGCGAAGCAGAGGATCTGAAGCATACAGATGGGAGGAGATAAGCAGGGATCCAAGCAGGGATCTAGGCAGGAAGGAAGTCTGGCAGAGAATCTAAGTATTTGGGCTCAAAATTCAGGACTGGGGTTCTAGCTCTAAGAGGACTAGTGAGAGAAAAGGAATAATGTGAATCCCTAAAGAAAGTACAGTGCAGGGAATTGGTCAAAGGAACCAGGCAAGAGCCCCCTTTTAAAAATTGGGGCCAAAGTCAGAGGGGGACTAACTTTCAGGGTGATGAGATGCTGACTCCAGAAACCTGAATCAGATTCCTAGATTCCACCCCGGCTCGCCCCATTACAGGCAGAACTGCTTCATAGACCTGCCATAAGACATGAGAAGACAAAGCCAAGTACATCTTCATAGCTGAGCTTGGCCAGGCCCGCCTTGTCCAGCAAGTTGAAAGTATGTGGTGATCTGAAAAGATGGAGGCCAGATGTTCCTAACATTTCTTAGGTTACTTACCAAGACAGACAAAGACGCCTATCAACCTAGCAGCCATTTCTCCTCGAACCCCTGCTAGGGAACTAATAATTGGTTCAGAAAACTGACAAGAGATCCCTTGGTCTCAGGGAAGGCAGACTCCCTCCCTCTCAGCCCCAGGGTTGAATCACAATTAGTCTAAAGAAATTAATTACGCAAATCCCATTCCCGTTGGTCAGGACTGGTTTAGGGGTGGCAGGTGAGGATTTTGACCAGAAATTTAGAAGGGGTTTCCTGGGGAGGTCAAGTGCCTGATTTTCTTAGTGAGGTGCCTGAGTCACTGAAAGAACCTTGAAACTTCCTGCCTCTTCCGTTGCCCAATAAACATCACTGTCCTTGTGTTTTAAGTCACTAGTAGTCAGATTTTCCTTCAACTGCAGCTAAGCTGTCTCCTGACTGATCTGCTGACCCACTTGAGACTCGGATGAAAACTGCAGACCTTATATCCTGGGGCCTTTACTATATGGATATATATAGCATCTCACCTTCAGTTTTAGGAGGGTCACAGGTTTCAGGTCAAGGATCCGTTACGCTGGACTGGTGGTTCATTCTCAAGGTCTGCTCCTGGACCAGCAGCAGCAGAGCATTGCCAGGAACTTGCGACGAGTGTAATTTCTCCAGCGCATCCCAAACCTACTGAGTCAGAAACTCCTCTGATGGAGTTTCATAGTTAACTTTTTGCCAAGTGCTCTGGGTGATCCGATTCATGCTAACGTGTGACGACCAACACTCTGGGCCCAGCATGACTCCATCACTGCGATAGGAGAAATGTTTATATCTGCACTATCCAGTATGGTAGCCACTAGCCACCACTGAGCACATGGAATGTGGCTGGTGCAACTGAGAAACTGAATTTTTAACTTTATTTAGTTTTAATTTATTTAAGTTTAAATAGCCACCCATGATTAGGGGCTACCGTACCAGACATTGTGGCTCTAGATAAACATAAAGGACTTTATATTACCAAATGGCTCTTAGTACCAAGTCATAAAATAAGTAAACTTCAATATGCACCAGAATTACTAGAAGGCCAAAAAAAAAAAAAGCAAAAAAGAATAATGGCCAGAGGGTGGCAGGCTGTGTGTTTTGGAAGAGGTTGTGATTTGCCCAAGGCACCAGGTCCTATTCCTTATTTTTCTGTATTTAAAGTATATCTCATCAATTATTTATGTTAAAGTATATCTGTAGAAGAATATATATGTGTATGTGTGTGTGTGTGTGTGTATGTTAAAAACTGAAATTTTCAAGAGTCAAAAAGACTTGGGCCCAATAATGGTGGTATGAAAAGCAACAGAACTTTGCCTTCTGAAATAACACACATAGGAAGCCACCTATGCTAAAGACCTTGCATGGCCAGCAATACAGCTTTGAAGCATTAATGCGAAGGCAAAAATCAAGGACAAGCACACAGGGGACTTTTCTGAAGGTCAAAAAAGCAACAATAAATACCAGACCCAGAAAGCTTTTAAATCTGACCTTTTCCTCGGCTGAAGCCATTCGCCTTCCAGCATCTTCAATCTAACAGACTGAAGTGGGCTGAAATGGCTCTTAGGAGAGAGCTGGGCCTGGTCTTTTCCTTAATGCTCCTCTCCACCACTGCTCAGGCGGCAGCAGCATTACTGGTAATTACATCATTACACCATAATGATGTACACCTGCGGTGCAAGTGCGCCAGCCCAGGCTCCCCAGTTGAGGAGAGGAGAAAAGGGCTCCCACTTCGCTGTCCAATTCCCATTAACCCTTCAGGTTCTGGCTTATTCTCAAAGGCAAACCACCCTTAGGACATTTCACAATCTTAAAACACAAAACACAGAGGTGGAACTTAGTTGAAGACCAGGAGCAAAGTTAATGCATTAGCACGATAGAAGTCCTCCACTGCAATAAGAATTAGGAAACCTGGGTATGGCTCTGGTTTTGCTATGAACACCTTCATGACCTTAGAGAAACCATTTGCATCTTTTAGGTTTCAGTTTTCTCATCTATAAAAAAAACAGCAAAGTTTGCAGGTGAAAGTTCCCAAAAATGTCCCTGTAGAAAATCTGAGATTGGATCAATGATCACAAGTTTCCCAAACTCTAACATATCTAAAAAGATTCCATGAATATGGGAGACAGGAGTGGAGTACAATATGGAAGGCCATTCTGTTTGGTCTTTCAAACTGTTAATTAGATGAGGATTTTTACCTAGACTCTGACCCACATATCAGGGTCCAATGATCTTCATCAACATCCATATCAATTTTTCAAAAGACCAAGCTCAGAACTCATTACTGGGTCACAGAAAGTCACCCCAAAGAGAGAAGGAACATGGAAGTAGAAGGTACACTGGGACAGAAGTGAGGCAACTTAACTTCTGGCTGTCAGATTCCTTCTGTGACCCTGAGTTAGTCACTTGACCTTGGTCAAGGTCAACTCATCTTTAAGACATGGGGTGGAGGAGAGGGGAGTTTGAATCAGATCCTTTCAGCTCAAGCAGTCTACAATTTTGATATCTCCGTACAAGTTTCAAATGCTACTACTGAATACTGGAGCATGCAGGGCTAGGTGGAGGTTAGCACAAAAAATGTGCTAAGAGTGCCAAATCCTGCAAGACAGAGATGAGTTTTCTTAGTCTAAAGGTTTTCTCATAGGGCCTATGACAGAGATAAAGAAATAACCATCTAACAGACTTCAAGGAAAGAATTAAAACATATA
>PVJC01006760.1:0-53804 GCA_004026665.1 Murina feae | reverse complement strand
CCAGCCTGCAGGCCCCAGGCCAGCCAAGGCGGGTGCCAGCAGGGACCCTCTGATTGCCCTGCTGGTCACCCCACAGTCAGCCCTGATCACCAGTCAGGCTTAGGGACCCTACCCATTCATGATTTTCGTGGACTGGGCCTCTTGTAATTATATAATTCTTTATGTAGTGCTTTTCCAGCATTATGCTTCCAACAGCCCCCAAAACATGTCCAGTAATAGACTAGCCTAATTGGGTAGCTTACCTGCAGTTCACCCACCCTTGTAGTAAATAAGTAGGGATTTGCTGGGGTGGGTAAATAGTTGTTCTTTGCAACAAAAGAGTAGTAATGTTGCCAGGTTCTGAAAACAGTGAGCACTTGAAGAGCCAGATAGAAGAGGGTAAAAGGGGGATAAAAAGTGATGGAAGGAGACCTAACTTTGGGTGGAAACACAAAATATAATATGTATAAATCTGTTAACCAATATTATCCTAATAAATTAAATTTAAAATTTTTTTAAAAAAAGAAATAAAACAAAAATAAATGCTACTCTGGGTAAATGTCTCAAAAAAATCTTAAGAATGGTATTCCTGTCCTTAAAGACATGTGCTTCAAGATGACTCATTAACTAGGTCAGGTAATGATACCGCATCTTACAGAAGCTTAGAGAGAAAGCTTATTTCCTTCAAAGGGTGAATAATAAAACTGTCAATAAGAAGAAAAATGAATTCAAATTATGGGACCATTTAAAGACATAGACATATTGAGCTGTTGTTATTAAAAATGCAAAATGGTTGCTTTATTGAATATATTGATGTAGATACTACCATTTAACCCAAATCCTAGAAATCTATACCTCTGTACATTTCTAAATATATACATTTTCAGGTTTTAAAACATTTATTGCTTCTTTGAAGTCTTCATTGTTGTGTCTGTATATATAGCTATATACCCTTATTTTTCTCAAGTATCTTCCATCAGAGTTCTGCCTAGGTTTAAATTTTATATATTTATTTAATTGATTTATGTGAACTTAGTCAACCCTTTGATCCCTTCAGTTTCATCAGATGCAGTTACGATGCCTATGCTCTAATACCAATTTAAAACGGAAAATCCTATGATTCTGATTTAAATCTTCCCATCCTGTCACAGACTTATTGTTGGGAACATCAATTGAGACAACACACTTGAAAACACTTGGTAAAAAGAACATACTTTATCATTTGTTGAAGTAGAGATTGAGTAGGATACATGACAATTCAGTAAGCTTATTTTAAAAAGTAAAAATACTTTTTTTTTACATTCTTTCTCCCATGGAACCATTATCATAAAAGGTAATGGTGGAATAAGACTCCTAATTTCATAATATTCATAAGATGAATATTAATGAGCAAGTGCCTATAGTTAGAGTAATGCTTTTATCCACATAGAAAGTCTCTATTTCAACGAATTACAACATCCAATTTGACTGAAAAATCCTGAGTTCTATTTTCTTGCATAAACATGAATTTCCATTTACATTTGTGATAGTACAACATTCCCATTATAAACATCTTAGGAATCCATGATGGCCTCCAAGACTATTACTTTTCTATTAGTCAGAAAGAGGCTGAGCTATTCTAACACAATTTAATCACATTTCTGCCACTTCTCTATGGATAATTTTCATGTCAACAGGTCTACAGCCTGCTCACCAGATATGGAGGTAGAAATAAAGTACTGACTCTTGAATGGCAAGACACAGACTGTGCAAAGACCATGATAAGAGAGAATGAGCTTTCTTTTTCTGCTTAACCAGTTCTGTTCTCCACTTCATTCTCCCTTCTGTCTACTTGGCACATCACTGCCACTCAGTACAGACCATGGTTTTCAAAGAGAATCATTTAGTTGTTGATAAGGAAATAGAGAATGCTTATACTCTTCTGTAGAAATACAGTACTCAGAATATAATACTACCCATTACTGATACTATGTTTCTATATTGTTGTTGTTGTTGTTTTTCAATAATTTGTTCTGAAGAAAATATGGACATTTCTACAGAATGCCCATTCAACTCTCTGTGTTATAAAGAACACATAGTGCCCTAGCCAGTTTGGCTCAGTGGATAGAGCATCAGACTGCAGACTGAAGGGTCCCAGGTTCAATTCCAGTCAGGGGCACAAACCTAGGTTGCAGGCTCTATTCTCAGTAGGGGGTGTGCAGGAGACAGCCAATCAATGATTCTCTCTCATCCTCAATGTTTCTCTCTCTCTCCTTTCACTCTGAAACCAATAAAAATATATTAAAATAAAATAAAGAGCACACAGTTACACATTCATGAAAGATATCACAAGGATAACTGTGTGCTATGCAACAAATAGAAAGCAGTCTCCACCATAAATAAACTTATGATCTTATGTATGAAGATAGAAAATAAATAAGTAAATAAATACTGAAGGAGGATTGGAGGGGGACACTCTTAAGGTAAAGAATTGCTTGCTTCAATAGATAACACACCATAGATGCCATGGCCCTTAGGAGCTGATATGAGAAGGCCATATTTAAGAGATATTAGATGATCTAACCATATGACATTTGGGAGTGGTTTTCTAAGGCGATGTAAGAGCATTTGAAATGTTCTAAGGACTGTTCTAGAAACTGATGGAAAGTTAGACTTGATAGAAAGCAGTGTCCGTGGGAAAGAGCAGTGTTATCATGGTTGGGACAACAGTGATACCACATAATTCTGGTTCACATAAGTTGTGGCATAAAAATTTTATTTTTTCCTCTAAATTCAATGAGAGAAAGTGGTCAATATTAAGCAGTAGACCATCAGGATCAAATTTATCATTAAAATTCTGACCGCTATGTAGACTATGGAGGAAATAAGACAACTAACGGGATGTGAAGCAATAGTCTGGAAAAATAGATCATGTTGTACTTGATCAGACTGGCAATAGGACAGACATAGAAAAGTGTACTTAGTTAAGATACTTTGGCGTTATAAGTAACAGGACTTGCTGATGGTTTGAATGGTGGGAATTCAAGAAAAGGAAAAGGCCAGGATGGTTCCAGAATCCTGGCTTATGCAATGGGTGTGTAGGGTTCCATTCCCTAAAATATATTTAAATGTTATTAAAGAGAAAGATACTTACTATTATTGTTAGTCATTTAATAAATGCAAATTGAAACCACAGTGAGGTATCACTTCACACCTCATTGTGAAAAAAAGTAAATAATAAATGTTGGTTAGAATGTGGATAGATTAGAACCCTCATATACTGTTGGTGGGAAAGTAAATGCCACTGTGGATCAGTGTGGCAGTTCCTCAAAAAAGTTAAACAGTCCTAACCGGTTTGGCTAAGTGGATAGAGCGTCAGCCTGCGGACTGAAAGGTCCCAGGTTTGATTCAGGTCAAGGGCATGTACCATGGTTGCGGGCACATCCCCACTGGTGGATGTGCAGGAGGCAAGTGATCGATGTTTCTCTCTCATCGATGTTTCTAAATCTCTCTCCTTCTCCTTTCCTCTCTGTAAAAAATCAATAAAATATATTTTTTAAAAAGTTAAACAAAGGATTACCAAATAACCTAGTAATTCCAATTCTGGATATGTATATAAGGCAACTGAAAAAAAGTATGTAAACAAATACATGTAGACATATGTTCATAGCTGTACTGTTCAAAATAGCCAAAAGATCAAAACATCCCAAATGCCTGTGAATGAGTGAACGGACAAGCTATGGTATATCACAGGCAAAATAGAATGTTATTCAGTCCCAGAAAGAATAAAGTACCGATACATGCTATAACATGGATGAATCTCAAAAATATTATGCTAAAGGAGAGAAGCCAAACACAAAAGATCACATATTACATGTTTTTATTACTATCCAGAAGGGGCACAAATGAATATAGAATGGCAGTTATCAGGGGCAGGAAGTAAAGGGAAATGGGAAGGCAATTGCTTAATGATATGTATGAGGTTTCCTTTTAAGGTTTTGAAAATGTTTTAGAACTGCATGGAAGTGTTGTTTGCCCAGCAGTATGAATGTACTAAATGCCACTGAATTGTTCACTTTGAAGTGGTTAATTTTATGCTATGTGAATTTCACCTTAAAAAAAAAAAAAAGCTCATGGAAATGTGATTTTTATACTTTGAGATAAAGCTAATTTCCAAAAGGCATACACATAAAACAGATATTAGAATAATAAAAAGCAGCATTTCTTCATAGCACAAATATTCAAAAGCATTAAGTGGCCAACAGTATATCACTCACTCAATCATTTATTCATTGAACAACGATTTATTCACTCTATTAAGATTCTCCAAGATGATGGCTCCTGCTAGTTCTAGGTTTACACTAATATATAATTTTTCTAATATACTACAGTCCTTGCAGATTGTTCAGTGGTTAGAGCATCAGCCTGTGCACCAAAAAGTTAAAGATTGGATTCCCCATCAATCTCTTTAAAAAAGCAATGGAAAAAATATCCTCAGGTGAGGATTTTTTAAAAAGGAAAAGACTGTACAGTAGGTGTAGAGAAACATGTTAATATATATCTATACTAATAAAAGGGTAATATGTTAATTAGACGGAGAGACCTTCCAGACAAAGCCATGGTGGCAGGGCCAAGGTAGAGGCAGTTAGGGGCAATCAGGCCTAGTGGGGAGGGCAGTTGGGGGAGAGAAGGCCAGGCTGAGGGACTCCTCTCCTGCCACCATGCACAAATTTCATGCACCTGGCCACTAGTATATTATATAAATATCTATTTTCCAATCTTTCAAAGGGGGTACTAAAACCACCCTGCTGATTTATGTGAATAAAATAAGAAAACCTGTAAATACAGCAGAGACTCAAGAGCTAATGTACTGGTATATGCTCCATAAAGGCTGTTTCTCATGGCCTTTCCCTCTCATGAATTCCCCACTCATATCAAGCAATGGGGCAAATCTAGCTTTAAATTTGTAACTGCATGGCACATTATCAATGGGGCACAGTTCCCTGATATCTGAGCTTTTGCTCTATTCTTTATTGGGTTTAAGTTATTTTCACTCTTCTAAAATATTGAAGATACCTTAAAGGTCATTCTATAGCTGTATTCTACAAACTGAAGAAATTAAAGGTTGCAGCACATATAAGTAGCCATTCTTTATATAGCTCATTAGTCCCTACTTTAGCCAAGACCCTTAGTTACCTGCTTAAAGTTTAGTGCTAGCCATGGTATCCCACATTTTGTCTATACCCATGCAAGTTTCTACTTATAAGAGTTAAACAGGATAAAGTCTGGTTTCCAAAGGGCTAAACCTAATAAAGTATATGGCAGAAAATCTAATTATTGTCATATGTTACTCATCACCTAACTCCTTATATAAAAATTTATCTTAAAGCATCCTGAATTTCCAACAATTTTTTATGAAAAAGAAATTACAACTTTATTTTAAACGTGAAAAACTAATGGCTTAATATCTCACATTGTGTTCTCCAAAAAATTATATATATTTTTTAAATTACAAAAGAAGTAAAAAATAAAACAAAACCCTAATTTGGAAATACAGAAGTATATAAAGAAAGACATTAAATAATATCTAAAAAAAAGTGGCTGCTGATGGCATTTTTATACATTTTCTTCCTTGTTTTGTTTTGTGTAGTTTGTTTTTCATAGACGTACACCTTCAAGTTGGTGTTCCAGAGTAAAATGAATACAGTTGGAGCCAGTCTGTATTCCGCACCTCATTTGGAACGTTTAACAAAAAACCAAAGAGACTGTAATTAATCTTTAGGCACCAGGACTTTAATGCTATACCTGTAATCACAACTTTAATAAATATAGATGACTGAGCTCTCCCTTGACTTCTTCCCTTCCAGATATACTGGCCCTCTTGCTGGCCTCCCAGAACAATTAATTAAAATGAACAAACAGAACTGCACACACATCTCTAAGTGATATCCACTGTTTGTTCTTTCAGGGTTACCAGATTCAGATACCAGAAGTACTTTCTACTGAGGAAGATAAGAATAGAATTAAAAAAGGTAAGTATTCCTGTAGTCAACATTCAACAAGCTACTCTAGAATTTCGAATCTGGAGGGCTATGCTTCATTGTACGACTAGAAAAATTAGAATGCTGCCCTATGCGCCCCTCAGCTCGGCTGGGAGAAAAAACAAACAAACAAAAAACCAACAGCTACATCCATAGCCTACAATGACAGTCCAGATAGGGTGAGGGACTCCAGATGAAAGTACTGAAGATGTATGGGATGTTGGAAGGCGACAAGATGGGAGGGGAGAGTGATGTATTTTAAACAGAACAAGCAGGGGACCCAGGGGTCCTAACGGAGTGTGCACAACACAGTCTAGACACTCTAAGGAGGTCACAGCTGACGGGGCACGGATACAGGTTAACAACACATGGTAAAGGGAAGAAAATATCTAGAGATGAGTCTGAGGGGACACAAGTGAGAGCATTTAAGGTTTTGAGAGTGGGCTAAGTAATCTGAATTTGAATTCAAGAGCTACATAGTTTTACAAGGCATGTGGTGAGCACCAGAGTTTGTGGAGGAGCCTGAAAGGAGGGAGAAAGGGATGGAGGAAGAGAGAGATGGAAGGAGGGAGGGAGCGAAGGAAGAATGGAAGAAGGCAGGGAAGGAAGGAAGAGGTGAATAGCAGTCAGTCTGACAAGAGCCATCCTCTGTCCTTCCTCTCCCTCCACTGGCTTGGGCCCTACTCTTAGTTATTTTGTAAATATTCCCGGAGCACCAATTTTGTGATGAGGATGTTGCTTGAGAAGAGAATAAAATGCAACGTTCATGCCCTTCCTGGAGTTTAGATTTTTATGAAAGAGGACAGACCTATTAAGCAATTACAACAGGGCTCAGGATGCTATGTGAGAACAGGGAGGAGATGAGTGGCAGTGGCTTAGGTGGGATGAGGGACAGTCAGGGGAAGCTTTGAGGAGGATGCTGGGGCTTCATTTTAAAAGTTAAGGAGCCAAGAATATCACAGCCAGAGGGATGTTTAGAACAGGCAAGTGGTGAGGGCAGAGGGTGAAAGACAGGGCTAGTGAAATTCAAAGGTAGCTACTTTCATAGAACTTGAAGTCCTGACAGAGCAGCGCCCATCCTCCCAGAGGCCTCCAGGTCCCCGGGCCTCATGGTGCAGCCTGGGTCTGGTGAGGACCCAGCGACCCAGCAATGACGAAGGAAGCCAGAGTCACAGGCTCAGGTTGAACAATCCTTCCTTTCTCTCTTCCTTGCTCCCACCTCCTCTTGCAAATCCTCTCTCTTCTCTGGCTCCTCTTCATTCTCATCTTACATCGTATTCTCTTCACTGTTCACTCTGATTTCTCTGCCTTCTACTCTCACTTCAATACACATCTAGCTAGAAACTATTTGTTTTTGTTCCGGGTTTTTGGGGTGTGTGTGTGTGTGTGTGTGTGTGTGTGTGTGTGTGTGTGTGTGTTTTAAGAACACATTTACATTCCTTTCTTGGGAAAAGATAAAGAGATGCGTTTGGCTTTCCATGGTTCAAAATTAACAAGTGGAGGGGATAGAATTTTCCTTAAACAAGGCTCTGCACTGGTTTTTCAATGCAGACTGAGATAGAAAGAAAAGGGGGGGAAATTGAAAAGAAAAATAGTTTCCTAACTCTTAGGTGGTGATACTCTATGGTTTGTTCCTGATTTTATTAACAAGGAGCCTGTGTGTGTTTAAGCACAATAAATGATAAGTCACAAATGACCTCTTTACTTACTCAGACCAGTGTTATCTATTTTAATATATTTCATAAGCCCAATGTCACTTAAAATACATGTCCTCTTAACATATGGGTCAGTATTACTGTCTTAACATACAGAGTTTAATGTACTGTGACAAAATTTTCATGGCTGAATCCTGCATGGATCTGCTTATTTTCTAAGAACATGATAAAATACATGTCATATGGGAGGCATGGATATTTGGTAAAAAGAACATAAATTTCATCTTCAGATGATAGATTTGCAGATAAATTCCATCTCTACCACTTACTAGTTTTGCCACTTTGGGCAGATTTCTTGACCTCTGCAAGCTTCTTCTAGAACTTGTGAAATAAGGATCATTTCTTCCTCGAGGGGATTCCTGGGACCCCCTACCTTGCCTGCTTTATTTCCTCTTTTCCTTCCGTTATCCCATCAAGTGTCTCATTAGTGCTAAGTGGAGAGCAAGCATGCAGTGAAGTTTAAATGAAATATATACAGCAATGGGTCCGGGCTGGGCAGGTAATTAGCATCTCATAAAGGTCACTTCTTTTATTGTTATTATTGTTTATATGGTTTATCAAGTAATTTCCCAGGCAACCATCTTTGTAGCTTCTGAAAACCAGGCAGTGCTTACTTATTAGGGTGTACATAGTTGCAGAAGCTAAATACTTTCTCATGTATTGCTAAGCAGAGGCCTGGTGCACAAAATTCATGCATGGTGGCGGTGGAGGGGGTGTCCCTCAGCTTGGCCTGCATCCTTTCACAATCTGGGACCCCTTGGGGGATATCCAACTGCCAGTTTAGGCCTGATCCCACATCCCTCTTGCAATCTGGGACTGCTGGCTCCTAAATGCTCACCTGACTGCCTGATTGCCCCTAACCCTTCTGCTGCCTGCCTGATCACTCCTAACTGCCTCTACCACAGCCCCTGCTACCTCGGCTTCATCTGGAAGGATTTCCAGAATGATGTCCTGAAAGTCGTTCAGCTGTCTGGTCTAATTAGCATTATTATGCTTTTATTATTATAGATGAGCTATAGATCCTTAGAAACTGAAAATAAATTTGCACACAACAATGGTACTTTTCACCTGTGGAAGGCACCACATTAGCATTTTTTAAAAATAAATTCCTGGTGGGTTTCTAAAACAGTGGAGGCAAAAATCCTTGTTAAACTACAAAAGGGTGGGGCTGATAAATTTTTAAGTCATTGCTTTTTAATGTCACAGCTCACTCTTTACAATTTTAATGTATATTACAAAGACAATGTAAAAATGGCATACATCAGTCTAAAATGATAAAAATGTCATTATGACCTTCATGGATTTCTGTCTAGCCTAAGTAATCCCAGTAAACCCTACAGATTGAAAAATACATCTTCAATCATTTCACTGCTTTTGCCCTTGATTGTGTGTGGGTTTTTAAAAAACATTTCTCACAAATACATCTTTTCTTTCTTTCTTAAAAGAATGCCATTAAAATAGGAAAGCTTTAAATGAAAGTCGGTGACTTGTCAAGGGGACTGGCTTAGATCCTGATACTATAGATTTTTGCTTGTTTTAATTATATCGAATATGTCTAGGGTGTGCTTTGCTGTTTTAAAGGATTCAGCATCTTTATTTCAAAAGATTCACAGTTTTGTTTTAAGAAAACCCTTGTGGTAATTTTTGTCATGCAAATTTATATCTGAAAGAACAGACTTGCAAGGGACTAAAATTAAAGTGGTCCTATTTCTGGCCAATAAGTCTGAGATCCATAAAATGAGAAGAGAAAGAAAGAAACTGTGTGCCATGGGTAAGTCTGATCTCTGATTCTGGCATCCATGGAGGGATGCATGACTACTTCTGACCCAGCAATAGGAGGAATGCTTACTTAGCATCATATTACAAAAGTGGGAGATCACTTTAAATGCTTAAACTGCCTTCAACTCAGACACCGGTGCTAGTGCAAGAGTCTGCAAGACCATAGAAATGAGACATTTCTTTCCTGAAAAGGGCTCTATTAAGGATGCTGTTATTTCGAGTCCAGGCTGTCAATGTAAAGAGAATGAGAATATGAGGTGCTGGAGGAAGGTAAAATGGCAAAGGAGGGCACTTAAGGTTGATTGGTGAGGGGATACTCACAAACTACATCTCACCTGCTTTGCCATCTTGCCAGATGCCAATCCTATAATCTAGGAAGGAAAAGAAATTGCCATCTCCCTCCTCCATGGCCCAAATATATTTGTTTCCCCCAGAGCAATCCAAATGGTCTACCTTTCCAACCCAGCACAAGTCATCATCTGTTGAGGCAGATGATCTGACTATTTTTCCCCTTCATTCACACTCAGTTTTGATGGTGGATATCCTATCTGTATTATCTTTTCCAAAAGAAGAGTCTACTTATCCAAAAAGAATGAAGGAGAGAAATTCAGGCAGCTGTGGTGAACGAGTTTCTAATTTTGAGTAGGGAGCCACAAGTGTAGGGCAAGCCAGAATTGTGGGAGGGCTGTCTGCTGCTCTTTCTGAAATTTATCTAACGGACACTCACATGTTCCTCCAAATCCATCAGTTCTCCCATATCTCAAAGTTCTTCTCCCCAGGTAAGCTTTGATTTGAAGATTGGTGATGGTGGTGGATGGGGAGCATGGGTAACTATCCTTCAAGGTGAGTACTACTTGCCATTGGTATAGCAATAGGAGACACTGTTTTCCAGAGCTGACTTTCTGTTGCAAATACTTGACAAACTGCTCATCCATAAAAGATTAATTTGTAAAAAAATAAAAAAATTCTTATTATAATTACCACTCCTAATTCTAATAAAACAATACAATAGTGGGATCCCAGTGAGACAGAAATATTTAAAGGAGGTTAGTATTTCAATAGCCAGTGAAGCTATTCAATAGCAGTGAAGATAATAGGAAGTCACAAATGACTTCTAGTAATTTATTGTTATAGATTGCAGATTCTACATTTTTATAAAATGCAATGGAAGACAGGCCATATTCCCTTACTTTCAAGATCATGATAGCAAGGAATACAGAGAAACATGTTTACAAAGATACACACACACAATGATCTATGTCCTCCAGAAGTCATGCTGTTAATTTAGGAAGGTCACCCAAATAACCCTTTATTTCCCAAATACTATCATTTCAGAAGTAGCCAGGACTTTGATGTATTTTAATATCAAATATCCCAGAATAATCACAATCAAGGGTTTGGGCTAAATCTCTGCCAATAATCTAGTTTGCTGCTGTTGTTTTAATCTGAAGAAGATGCTACTCTCTAGGTGATGAAGAACAGCTCGCAGGTGTGGTACCAAGCTGGGGGTAGGGAAAGCATCAGCTAGAAACTCTTTGTGACCAGGCCTGAGCAGTGGACTCCAAAACAAAAATGTCTAATACCCAGTGTAAGGTTGCCTTTCTGTATTATTCTCGCCTGCATCTTGAAATATTGAATAAAGTTTGCAAATCAGTACAAATTAGGGTCAGTTTGGTCTTAGGCTGGGAGGAAGAAGAACACAGGAATGTTGGGTAGAGAGCTAGAGCAGCTAGGAATATTGAAGCAGCTTCCAGAAACTGCCCAGTTAGGCTCTGGGAACCACTCCAGGGCCCTCTAAATTGTCAAGCAGAGGCCATATTTCCAGAAGTCATGCGGAATGGTGATTTCCATGCTTTTGTAGGGGGATAAAAATTAACCAAGACCTTCGAAAGTGTGAAGTCTCGATATTCCTTGAGTTACATACAACAACTTAGTCTATTTTTTCCACATTTCTATGAGCCAGACATGGTGCTATACAGGCCTCATCTCACTTAATTCTCACAATGACTCAGTCGGTGGTTATAATCATTATCAGATACTCATTATAGTCATTTTTAAGATGAGGGAAGCGAGGATCTAAGAGGGTCAGTTGCCTAAAGTCATATAATGATTAAGGAGCAAGTCTAATTGCTAACCAGATCTGCTTAAACTTTTAGCCATTATGAAACAATCCATAAAACCTTGCAGTTTTCTCATGAGAAAATGAAACACTATGCCTTCTCGAGACAACCCCAAAACTTGCCCACAAGTAGGCCGATCCTCAGTTCATTTAATTAATACATTCCATCCCAAATTATAAGGTATATGTCAGACATAAAGTTCCCTCAGAATATGACGTCTGTGCACATTAAGGACGACCAGCACCCAGGACAAGGCTGAGGTGCCCAGTTTTCCCTCCCTGATGTCATTAAATAGCCTACCTGCCATTATATGTTGCTATTCCCCATAATAAAAAGCCAATTAGTATTGGCATAAAGAAGGTCAATGGGCAGCTAATGCTAATGCTGCAGTTCTCATGCAGATGGACGAAGGGGTGCATACCCTTATGCAGCTATCAGCAATGCCTTTATTTCAGAGATCTTGAACCCTTTCATTGTTTATGAGGAATAACTTGAGCAACATATATATTTCAAAGGCAAATGTTCATTGCAGAATACTTTTCATCTGTTATCTCATTGATTACCAGCACTCCACAGGTGTTTAAATGTGACTAAGTTACTGAGAAGTTACTGAGCTTGTCTTACATCATGTGATGGTATTAAAATCTCTATTTGATTAACGAACAATTGGTTTAAAAGGTATAAAATTAGCAAAGCTTTTTGGTGGGAGTAATGTGGGAAAGAGAAAAGAAGATAAAAAGGGGAGAGAGGAAAGGAGGTAGAAGGAGGGAGAGAAAAAATATATGAGAGAATTCTAAAACAATAGGCTGTTTCCCTTTTCTGCTTTTTTCTCAACCAAAGTAGTTTCAGAATTCTTGTTATAATGACCTTTGTGTTTCTCTCATAACTTTTTATGTTATCAATTTTCTTTTTCCAGCTTAGCCAGTTTTAAAGTTTATAATCTTGCTTTGATTTCCTTTTCACTACTCAGAATAGGTAGATGAGATGTAAACAACAACAAAAACTATTTATTGGAGAAAAACAAAAACTAATTTTAAAAGCCAATATAGAAATTATAATTACTTTTCACTAAATATGTAATTATTCATAAATGTCTTCCAATTACAGAAATAGTGGGGAGATGGGGAGGATAAAAATAACTCTGGGCCCCTAACAATTATTTTCTCAGTGAGGGTAGGTCCTTTGAGATTGAATCAGAACTTCCCCAGATTCAAAGCTACCTCTATAAGCATTTTCATGTGCAACACCTAAAATGAAAGTACAATAGAGACACTAATGCTAAATTCAAATTTCTCATTGTATCAACCACATCCTTCTAGTAGGGATCTGCAGATTTTAGACTGTACCTCTCCTAGTCACTTGACCACCATATCCTTAGCTGTAAAGATAAATACGTAATAAACTTTAACGGATCACTGTTAGAGAATTGAATGTAGATATTGTGATGATTTATAAAAGGCACTCACATTCTAATAAGTTCCTGATATAGGTTTCATAGTCTACTAATCTATAAAATGTAAAACTTTTATAGGCCACATACTCTCTTCTTCAAAATCATATTCAAAAGAAATAGAGATACAGTTGATTATAAAGATTATAGACATAGATAGATGCATACATACCTATTTATGTAAAATGGACTATGTCCTATAGAACTGATTTTAGTTTACATTTTGAGTAGATTATAATTTATACCGTAGACTTCATGCACTTGAAGGGTGATTTCAAATTAAATGACCAAAACATATTTTCATCATTTTGTTTCATAGTCAAATAAACAAGCTTCTTTCTCAGCCTTTTAAGTCCAATGAATAGCAATTAAGCTTGTGGAATTCAGACTTTGAAGGAAACGAGCACTGACCTAGAGGGCTTATTTATGTTTTCTTTCCCTCTCTACTTTTCAAGTCAAGTGATATATTTTTAATTGAAAATACTGTTTAACTTAATGTCCTGGATCTGTCTATGTAGGTCTAGTATTGACTTGAACCTACTGGAGGTGAGAAAGCATTTCAGTCATAGAACCAAGGTAGATTGATGGCTACTATCACCAGGTCAAATACTATTAATCCCCCATCAAGATAAAGGAGCACAAAAATGATGACTGTTATTTTTAAAAAAATCAATCACAATCCAAATGATGGCATCCATCTTGAAATATATTTCTTCCACTCCTCCCAAAATTGATATTTTTAAAAGTCTTAGCAGTGAACTGAGAGAGAATCACAGACAGACTGAGGGACCCTCAGAGATGGTCTCCAAATGTTTCAAAGGGTAGAAAACAAGAAAGAAAATGCACTTGTGAAGTTGTGGCCTTTGAAAATTGTTATATTTGTAGCAAATAATTATTCTTTCACGGTCAGGTGGGAGTATCTAAGCATTCAACTCCACTTGCACAATTTTCTAACCACACTTGGCCACTAGCAGCATCAAGCCATCTTTAAACTTAGTGCACCTCTGAAAGTGATGAAATAATGAAGACAAACACATATGTGTGAAGTATTTTAAGAACTGCTTTTATAAACTTTTGACTATGAAAAATTTCAAACATATTTATGAAGAGAATAATTAGAAGAATCTCTATGTGCACATCATTCAACTTCAACCACCATCAATTTCTACTCTTCACACATCCCTCTACTTACCACTTTCTCCTCCACCCTCAATGCACACGCCCACCCACCCAGGCAAACTTTGTTTCTTGCCATAGTACATGAAAGCCCATCTTAAGCATCTTATTATTTTATCTGTAATGAATTTTGGGTGTCTTTAAAAAAAAAGTCTTAAAAATTAAGACAAAACATTTCCACATCCAGCAAAATTAACAAAAAATTCACAACATCTAATATCAATATGTTTTGAATTGTTCCCAAATGTCTTAGAATATCTTTTTCCAGAGCCTTTGTTCAAATAGACTTTGCTAGTCTTCAATGAAATGAAATTATTTTAATACAGTATGACTTTGTATGTAATTCAAAATCAGATTCAGTGTAAATGTTTCCTAAGCTGTTAAACATTAATTTTAAAATTAACTTTATACTCAAATTTCTGAGTGAAAATAAAGAAACAATTTTCTATATGACAAATCATAAATAGTAATCACTAAAGTTCAATTCATTAACAATCAGTAAAAATCATCTTATCTAATAAAAGAGTAATATTGAAATTGACCATTTCTATGAGATCCCTAAGCCATGCCCACCAGCCAATCAGAGCGGCTGTATGCAAATTAACCCAGCCAAGATGGAGGCTGGCAGTCATGGAGCTAGAGTAAACAGAGGCTTCCATTGCACCAGGAGTAAACTGTCTGCCTAAGCCAGCTGGGCTTCTCTGTGCTCCAGGCAACATAGTTGCAACATTGTTTCAATTATAGAAGCCATGGAGCTGAAGCAGACAGGAGGCTTCTGTTGCACCAGCGATGGAGGAAACTGCCTGCCTAGGCTGGCTGGGCCTCTCTCTGCTCACAGCAACATTCTTTCAATTATAGAAGCCATGGAGCTGAAGCCAACAGGAGGCTTCGTTACCTGCCTAGGCCTTGGCTTAAAGCAACAGTTTCAATTATAGAATATAAATAAATCCCAGAAACCTGCTTCCAGCCAGCCTTGCTGGGATGTTGGGTCAATGGGAGCTGTGGACAGCCTGAAAATGCCCCTCAGCCCTGCATCCAGGCTCCCAGTCACCCCAGTAGGGACCCAAAAACTGAAAAGACTGTGGGCAGCCTGAAAATGCCCCTCAGCTCCTTACCCAGGCTCCCAAGCACCCCATTAGGGACCCAAAACCTGAAGGGACTGTGGGCAGCCTGAAAACAGCCCTCAGCCCCTCACCCAGGCTGGCCACACCCCAATGGGGTGAGGGTCCACACCGGGGGGCTTGGCCAGCCTGCAAACAGCCATCAGCCCCTCACCCAGACTGGCCAGGCACGCCAGCAGGTGGGCATCCCCTGAGGAGTTCCAGACTGCGAGAGGGCACAGGCCGGGCTGACGGACACCCCGAGTGCACAAATTTTTGTGCACTGGGCCCCTAGTCATCATATAAAAGCCTAAGCAACCATTCAACTGGTAGCTATGGTGTGCACTGACCACCAGGGGGCAGACACTCAATGTATAGCCATGGAAACATGGGACAGACTGATGAATCTCAGAGGGAAGGTAGGTGGGGGGGCAGGAAGAGATTAACCAAAAATCTTATATGCATACTAGAGGCCCAGTGCATGAATTTGTGCACCAGTAGGGTCCCTCAGCCTGGCCTGCAGGTATCAGGCCAAAACTGGCAGTCCAACATCCCCTCAGGGGTCCTGAATTACAAGAGGGCTCAGGCTAGGCTGAGGGACCCCACCAAAGCACAAATCGCTGCACCAGGCCACTGGTAAGTTATAAAACATTACGTAAAGAGACACTGCTTTAGGCTTTAATATATAAAACAGTTTTACAGTAGCAGGATTAACCTTAAAGACAAATAATTAAAGTTAAACTGAATCTTTTTTATTTCTTAGCCATTTTGGACAAGTTTGAAGCAATATTGCTTCACAGTCTTCACATGAATGGCACTGGGACTTCTGCATAATAATTTGTGAGGACTGAGGGATAATATGCTAGAAATCACCTAAGACATCATCTAAGCAGCCCCAATATGTCGATTCAGTATGTTCTAGACTGGTCTTAGCTGTTGTCAAAACTCTTTGATTCTCCCACCCCAGGGGGCCTCAAGTCCTTTTGTTCCATCAACTTTCCATAGCCATTCATCCATTAGATCCCTCACTTCCTATCTTCCCAGGGAAGAGGTCAGAGGGAAGCCTCTTTATTCCCTGCCCTTGTCCAACTTTGGTGTTTGCTTGACAAAATCACATTCTGATAAAACTTAACACCCTTGAAGCTGAAAGTGCACAAAGGAAAGCTAACCAAATCACTAGCTGGTTTCGCTTTAAATTCATATCCAGGAATCTCAACATGAGCCCTTAAGGCTGCCAGGCAAGGATCAGATGAATTTTTAGCCCATTCATTCTTTTTTTCTCAGTTATGACTATTTTCCACCTTCTTCCTTTAAACCTTTACCATCTCCTTCTCTGCCTCACTTTCTACTGGTGACCTTGCCCAATATTTCACAAACCCCAACTCAGAGCCATGTGAAGAGAACTTCCATGGACCATCACCATCACATTCACCCAGCTTGCATCTGCACACTCTTACTCAGCTTTCTCTATTGTTGCTCATATCTCCAATCTCTTAACATTGGCGAACTCCAGGACTCAGTCTTTCTAACTCTCTATCTGTATTAACTTTCTTGGTGATGTTGTCCATTTATAAAACCATTCATATGCCAACTCTTAGGTTTATAGCTCTAGCTCAGGCCATCATTTGAAATTTCAACACTGCCTGTCCACAGATACTAATCTATCAATACCAGAGCTGACTTCTGATCTTGGATCACAACCTGTTCTGATAGACACCCATCTTACTATATGAAATGCCTTCCTTTCAGCTGCTCATAAAATCCTCCCTTGTCTTTCTCTCTCAAACCCTACTTCCAACGCATCAGAAGATCTCATTGCCTCTAACTTCAACATTTATATGGAACTGGACAACTTATTTCCAGTTCTGCTGTGAGGTCTACTTTGCTCTGAATCATCATATTCTCTTGTCTAAATAATCATCCATAGCCTCCTTTTCCCCTCTCACCCACCTACCAGCTACCTCTTAATCATTTCACTCATCAGTCCAATCTTGCCAGAAACTCCCCATATCTATTATCGGGTTCTATCACATTTACATCCTCGTCCTGTGCCGTAATCCTACTTGCCGATGCTGCTTGAGACACACCGGCCTCCTGCTTTTCCTTTAACATGCGAAGCACACTCTCACTTTAGGGTCATGGCTCTTCCTGTTTTCTCTCTGAGGAATGGTCTTCTCCCAGACTATTTACTTGGCTAACTTCCTCAGTCCCTTGGTCTTGGCTTGGATCACACTTTCTCAATGAGGCATACCTAACCTATTTTATACTCTAACCTGCCTCCTCCTCAAATCCACATTCTGAGCTCTATATTTTATTTTCCCATAGTGTATGCATAGTTTATCGTTGTATCCCCATTTCCATAATACATATTCATTAAGAGCAGACATCTTTACCTGGTTTTCAATCTGTTATATTGCTAGCACTAAGAACCCAGCATATAGTAAAGCCTCAATGAATATATTTGAATAAATTTCCAACTATTTGTCTACTTGCCTTTTCATTAGTAATCTACTGAGTAACTGAATTTTCTAAATAAGAACTAATATTTACAGAAGTAAACATGTAATGTATTAAGATTTGATAATATCCACATATGTTTTAATGATTGATATTACTTTTTAATTACTGACATAATTTCTCAATTTCCATATGGTAGTTAAAAATAAAAAAGGACTATAGACCAAGTTGGTTTGGCTCACTGTATAGAGTGTCTGCCTGAGGACTAAAGGGTCCTGGGTTCAATTCCAGTCAAGGGCACATGTTTTGGTTGGTTGTAGGCTTGATCCCTGGTCCTGGTAGGGTGCTTGTAGGAGGCAACCAATCAATGTGTTTATCTTCTATTGATGTTTTACTTTCTCTATCTCTCCAACTCCCTCCCACTCTCTAAAAATCAATGGAAAAATATCTTCTGGTGCAGATTAAAAAATACATTTTAAAAATTAAAAATGACTAGATTTGTAAGTCAGTAGCTGATTACCTCACATATTGAAAAAGGACACACAAGGAAAGAACTACTATGTTTTCTGTCTTGAGAGGTTCCTAGTTGTTTTATGATAGGAGTTACTAAGTAGTTTATGGAAAATAAAATTACCTCTCATAGCTCTTACAGATACAGTAAGGAATTGGCAGCGAAGGCTTGTGCTAGTAAATTAAAGCACTCTTGGGGTGACTTTGGACAGTTAATAATCTTTAATTAATTTAGGCATTGTTTGCCTTTCAAGATAAAAATGGATATCTATTCATTCTTAGGCCATTATTTTACTTAACACAATGAACTAAAGTTGAAACTCTTTGAGAGGCAAACTACATTTATAATTATATCCACTTTAAATTAATAGCATCTCACACAAGTTGACTTGAAGATATGTAAAGGCCCCAAGCAATGAAAAATTATGGCCTCATCATTCCCTCAGTTTTATATTTAGTTCAAATAGAAACCTATTAAGCTGGAATTAAGTATGAGGAACTCAAAATACAGACATACCTGGGAGATATGGCGGATTTGGTTCCAGACCACTGCAACAAACTGAGCAGTGCAATAAAGTGAGTCTTAATCTTTTGGGCTGGAGGGTCTTGCCTTTAGTTTAAAAAAGTGCAACACCTGTGAAGTGCATGAAAAAGAAATGTAATTAAATGAGCTGTGCCTGTTTTTATTGTTCCCATGTTGACCATTTTAATATTTTAAGTTACTTTTTAAAATATAGGTAAATTCACATATTAAAAAATTCTAGCTCTGAAATAAAAAAAGTTACCTCAAAATCTTGTAACTGAACTCCTGCAATTTTATATACCCAACCTACTACTTTAGTGATGACAGTTTTGGGCACATTTCTCAACAAGTTATTGGCCTTCTTGGGGAAAACAACAACAAGGCTTTTTTTATTTCAATTTCTTTGAGGCTCATCCAACCTCCTGTCCTAGTTACACTGAGGTTAGATAAGACTTGCTTACACCAGCATGCTGAACACATTCATTCAGCAAATACTTCTGCTCTGCACACCAATCCCCCTACTTTGGGGAACACAAGACTTTATACAAGAAAATCGACGTTCTCCTAAACCAAAGTTACCAGACATGCTACTAACCTTGAGTAAATTTATTTTCAGCAGCGAGTCTCTCTTCCCTCATCTATGGCCAGCACCTTCCTTCTGACGCTGCAGTAAACACCTTTATTACAAGAGCCTAGTCAATTAGCTCCGCATGGAGAGCAACGAGCATCAGGTGTGTTTTATATCTTTTTATGTGCCATGCCATGCTGTGCTCTGATAAAAAGTGTGTGTGTGTATATATATATATTTTTTTTTTCCAAGCTGAGGAGAATAAACTGAAGGCTAATGAGGAGAATGAAGACGACGAAGTCCCACGTTTGATGGTTCCACTCTCCTGCCTGTAGGTAATAGAGGAAAGAACCTCAAAGGCTGAAGTTTCCACACCCCACTCCCAGGGTTGAAATGAAAACAAGTGGGACATTCAGCACCATTTCAACCTGATGTTCCAGAGGATTTTAGCAAAACATATAAGACATTCTTAGTGAAAGAATGTTTAAAGGCATGAAATATAATCTCTGAATTATCTTCAAAGGAACTGAATCCTGATACAGATAAGAGATGCTTAGCTTCAGTAGTCAAGTGGCCCTTTAAAGACTTTCCATTGTATTTGCATGCTGTACCCACCTCTTTTCTACTTGGGGAATAAAAAATGGGACAAAGATGATATTTTTTATTTTGTTTTGTTTTTTTTTTATACATGCATTAGATATAAGAAGTAAGAGGAGGGCTGAGGTATTCATGAGGATAATGAACTATTGCTGTGGTTGGCAAAACTTACTCAAATATCAAAGATTTCAATGAGACAAAAGTGACTGTGGGTGTATATTATCAAACATTCTACTATTTCACCTGTTACTCTGAACTCAGCCTATTTCCCCTCCCTTTAAATAAGAATCCGGAACCACTATTAAGTATTTTAAAATTACTTCGTTAATTTTTATCTTATTAGAGAATATAACTTTCCAATCCCTGTGATACCTTACCTAAAATAATAATAATAAATTCTTTTCACATATTTTCAGACCCTATAGCTAAAATTATAAAGTCATATACAAATAAAATGGGAGAAGAGTTGTTCTGTAGTTCATAGGTCACACACATGCCATTGATTAAACCATATTTTGTGGTAAAGTTATTTTATGTCAGTGCAACTGAAATTTAAGTATTTTCCTCATCTCCAACATAATTGAATCAAATTGGAAGACAATGCATGTGTATTTGTGTTTTAATTAAAAACACAATCCGAAACACAACTGCAGACTATCACCTATGAATTAAAATGCTAATTCTTTCAAAAGAATTTACTTAATGTCCCCCTTTGAAATATAAAAAATGTGCAACAAAAAAAAAAAAAAAATAGGAGAAAGATGCCATAGGAAGTCAAACACACATTTGCAAAGCTAATTGAGCAAATTCACTTCCATTTGACATTTTGCTGAAAGAAAAGCTGACTGGCAGCCACATAAAAGAACAATGCAAACAAAGGCAGAAAAATACACTTTCTAAATTGATCTGTTGAACCCCAGAGCACTAAGATAGCCTTGTATAAAGTATGAAATTGAACTGTGAGCAACAGAGAAAATTTTTGTACTAACACTTCCCCAAATCAGAGGAAACTGTAGAGATCTTCCTATTTTTCTTTTGTTTTCCTCTGTAAAAAACTAACCCAATTGAAGGACAACAAGAATCTTAAATCCCCCAACCCTCATCAGGTTTAACAAATGAAACACACAAATGAGGGTTAAGAAACTTCCCATCAGGAATATTAGGAATGGGGAGTGGGGATGGGAAATGATGAAGTGCAAGAGCAAGTATGAAAGTAATTACCTTTAAAGACATACTAATTCAGTAACTAATTTGCTAGACCTGGCTTATTTCTGAATCTCAAATTTTTGCAAAAATTTCACTTTTGAAGGGAAAATCAAGCTCATATTTTATGTTTCCTAATAATAACTTACCCCTGCACCATCTCTCCACAGCCTGCTTTCCTCTCAGTCCGTTACTGCAACAAAAATGCTCTGAGTAACATATGGGTTGGTTACTGGCATGGAGCACATGTTGTGTTAGGAATGCCAGATATATATGCCTAATATGCAAAGTGTCCCCTTGGGAGTCTGACCAGGAGAGACTGGAGGGAATTCGATCACTTGCTCTGATGTGTGCTGAGCACCAGGGGGTGGCACAAAATGAAGGAAAGCCCTGGCCTGCAGCCAGCAGCTGGGGAAGGGAGGACCCGCCTGGTAGCTGGAAGGACCCGATCAGCCCTGATTGCCAGTCAGGCCTAGGGATGCTACCCATGCACGAATTTCATGCACCAGGCCTCTAGTAGAAAATAAAGAACTTCTTAGAAGCTCTGCATGAGATACCAAAGAGCTGCCAAGTTAGAGGGCCATTCACACTTCCCTTTTGCAAACATTCCCTTGGGATCTTATCAAATGTCAACAAAATATTGAATCCACAACTGATAGGAACCTGGCTTCAGGGAATGCTGATAACCTCCTGAAGTAAGTACTTTTCAATTTAACCTGTGGGTTCTGCAGCTCCTTTCTTGTACCATCAGAAAAATAATGGCCCCTTCCTTTAAATATGTGGCCTTGAGCATGGACAGGTGCCTGGTGTGTGTATAAAGTTACCTGACTGTTTTGATATCGGCCTTTTCTTTCATTGCAGTGGAATGGTGGGTGGAAAGGCCACAGCAGGGTTTTTTTTTTCCTTTGAGAAGGCTAAAAGGCTAATTCCAATGTAACCCTAATATTTGGGGAGGCTACCAATCCGAATCGGTGCCAGCAAGCCCAGTGCACATTCTTGATAACCTATAATTAAGTCACTCCCTCTTTCACAGAAACTGATCTTGCAAGACTGTTACCTAAATACAGACATAATGCACAGCCCCAGAGGGGAGAAAGGTCAGTTAGAGCACTGGTGCCAGGCCAGACCATTAGGTATGGTCTCAAGATCCCCAACACCTGGGGTCTTTTTCACAAAGCCCGAAGAAGGACCAGAAGCATAATTCATATAAAGAAGCTCCCTGCATGTTACTTTGCTCAGACTTGAGGAATTATTCCACTGAGTCCGCTGGCATAATAAAACTGTGCAAACTCCACTTCTCTAAAGTATTGCTTGGTTTTTCTCTGATCTTCTACAACACCTTCCCCTGGCCTGAGGAGCACTTTGGGGTCTGCCTTAATAAAGTCCTGTAGAAGTATTTTCACCACTGTTGAGAAGAAGTGGGAATATCTTGTTAAATTAGTTTCACTCTGCAGTGAGGACTTGTGGGGAGGAAACAGAGCTAGAGATGTTCACTGGAAAGAACTGTTTCTGGATCCAGCTTCTCTTTGTTTCCAGCCCAGGTGGCCTGTGTACTTTTCCTCTTTATCAGTTCTTTCCAGGGAGATTTTCCCACAGCCTCCCAGCATGGGGACAGCAATGAGGACACTGTTTCCTATGGATCCTGTTCCCTCTGTCTGAGTACACCATTCCCCTTTTGAACATGCCCACCTCAGAGTACAGTAAATTCAGAGAGGCCAGTTGACTTAAATGGAGATGCAGTAGGGAGGCTGCACACTGAAAACAGGATCAAATGAGGGCAAGGGGACCATTAAAGAAGGACATTAACTCAAAACCAGCTGTGGGGCTATAAGTCATGGCCATACAGTCCTTACCCTTCTGCCACCAGGTCTGGAAGAGTATAAAAATGACAATTGTATCTATGTCATCCCAGAACAAGGAATCCCTTCTGTTCCTGAAATTTCAGTTTGCTTTCCTAACACCCCCTCCACCTAAGAGCCAGGACAAGGAGTTCTGGAGGGATTTCCGCTTTTGGTTGAACTGCAGTCTTCTCATGCAGCAAATCCCAGTAGCCAGGACGCAGTGATTTCATGATTTATTAGCATTCAAACAAACTCTGTACAGATCCTCTCATTCCCAGCTCCATTCTTAGTATTCTGTTCCAACCGCAGTCTTGGACCGTGTCTGGGTTTCAGTCTGAATACAGATCGGTATGTGAGGTTCCAAGACCCTCCAGGCTGACCCTATAGGCACTTTTTATTTTTACATGGTCAGCTCTGAATTTTACTGAGCAAAAGTGATAAAATATTAAGCAAATGTAGCCTTAAAAGGGAAGTGGTGGGAACTCAAGAATACATAAGAGAGTGAGAAACTTCCTTACACACTATGAAAGGAAACCATTTATCAAAATCATTTTGATTCAGGAAAATGGAATGCTGAGCACCAACTGTATGCTAAACATTGCTGAGCATTAAGCTGTATTTCTAAATTATAAATCAAATGCCCATTAACCATTTCCATTCAAATGAGAATTCTGCACCCTGGAAAAAAACTGATTTTTCTAAGGTCACTCAACTAAGAGAGCATCAGAGTCAAAACTGAAACCAAATTTCCTTATTCCCCATCCAATTTCCTTTCAACTCCACCCAGCTCCTTACATCTCACTGTCTAATTTCAAAGTTCAGGATTCACAGAGTCCAATAATACAACACTAAAGCTTCGATTATAGCACGATGTCTCAGCTGCACTTTTAGATTCTCAGGGGAATTATAAATCTCCCCAAGTGCCTAACCAATTACCTTTTCTCCCACTCATTTTCAATACAGAGTCTTTGGAGAAAACATTTGCACTAAATTACTTGGGTCATTTATATGGAATCACAATTTTTCTCCCAGTCAATCCAGCCTATTTTCCTAAATTATTGTCCTTTCAGATGATGGATAATCCTTTTATTCCATCTAGCGAGATATTTCACTCAAGCATTTTCCCTCCTGACCTTTATCTTATTATAGCTTCCCCTTTGTTTTCTGTTTCTTTCCCCAACCCTACCCCCTCAAATTTAAAGAGAAATTCCATCAGAAAAATATTTTTAAAAAATATATATATTTTATTGATTTTTTTTACAGAGAGAAAGGGAGAGAGATAGACAGTCAGAAACATTGATGAGAGAGAAACATCGATCAGCTGCCTCCCGCACACCTCCCACTGGGGATGTTCCTGCAACCAAGAACCAAGGTACATGCCCTTGACCAGAATCGAACCTGGGACCTTTTAGTCTGCAGGCCAATGCTCCATCCACTGAGCCAAACTGGTCAGGGGTAGAAAAATATTTTTAAAGGAGCCATTTAAAAAGCTATTGTCTTTGGCTCTTTAGACCTTTAATTAGGTTTTTTAAAAGTATGTTTTTATTGATTTCAGACAGGAAGAGAGAGGAGGAGAGAGATCTGTATGTGAGGTTCCTAGATCATCAATGATGAGAGAGAATCACTGATTGGTTGCCTCCTGCATGCCCTTTTCTGGGGACCAAGTTTACAACCTGGGCATGTGCCCTTGACTGGAATTGAACCTGGGCTGATGCTCTATCCACTGAGCCAAACCAGCTAGGGCTAGATTTGTGTTTATCCTATCTAATAAAAGAGTAATATGCAAATTGACCATCACAAGATGGCTTCCCCCATGTGGTCAAAGTTGGCCGCCACAAGATGGCCAGCAAGGGAAGGCAGTCAGGAGGACCCAGGCCTGCAGGGGAGGGCAGTCAGGGGCAATCAGGCTGACACAGGAGCATTTAGGCATTGATCAGGCTGGCAGTAGAGTGGTTAAGGACAATCGGCAGGCAAGAGGTTGGGAGCCAGCAGTCCTGGATTGTGAAAGGGTTCCCAGATTGGAAAGGGTGCAGGTTGGGTTGAGGGACACCACCTCCATCACCAATCCCACTCTGTGCACAAATTTCATGCACTGGGCCTCTAGTTCTTCAATAAAGAGAGGGACTGTCTACCTGTCCATGGTTCTTTATAGGCTCCTTTTCTAAAATTAAGGTTTATTTTCTGAAGATTGCAACTGATCTGTAGATGCATTTCCAAAGTATTGGTTTGAGAAAGAGACAGACAATTTAAAAATCAAATAGATAGATAATATGTGAATAGATAAAAATCTGTGACGTTTACTATATAAGCTGCTCCATTGTTGTTATTTTTTTATTTTAAAATACTTTACCCATTTGAAAATATTTGGCATATTAATTTTTATTTCAAATGCAATTGTCAACATAGAATATACATTTCTATAACTTATCTTCTCTTCCAAAATAACTAAATTATCTGAAATTCATTGTTCTCTAGGAAACATTCCAAATTTTTAAATTAGCAGTATTTAATTCTTCTACATTCATACATCTAGTAATTCCCACTTTTATAAATATAAAAAAATCCACATAAACATATGAAAGGATTTTCTAGAAGAATATCACAACTTTGTACTAGAAAATTATTGAAAAATAAATTTCTAATAGAGACTCAAATAAGCATATTATGGTATCTTTTATAAAATGGCATATTATGCAGCTACTTAAAATTATGTAATAGAAGGCCAAAAATATGTTCTTGATTTACTTGTGAATGAAATAAAACAGGACCTCAAAACAGCATGAACATCGAAATGTCATTTTCGTAAAAGAGTATATCAATGGACAAAAAGACTTAAAGGATATCCATCAACATGGTGTTTTGTTTTTAAAATTCTATCTGATAATATTTTGCTGCATCTTGAAATCTTGCAAATAATGCAGGTCTGAGGAGAAGATTACAAATTCCATGACATTTTAAGAGTTTATTCCTCAATATGCTCTCTTTCTTATCTTCCTATTTCCTTCCACATCTTAAAATGACATACATTTATGGTATTTTCTTTCACTTAATGTCATTGATTTTGTAAAAATAAAAAATATTACTTCCATAACATTATGTCTTTTTAGCCATTTATATCTTAATGAGACTGAGTTCACTAGGGTGTTTTCAAAGAAAGGATCAAATAAGAGGAAGGCAGAGGGGGTCCAAGTAAACGGGGTACATGCCATCTGAATTTCTCTGAACATTACTTTGTTGAATAGTAGTAAGAAGATAAGACAAAATCATCTCAAAAAGCATTTCTCACACAGGCATTCTATGGCCATGATGAGAGAAAAAATAAATAGAAAGAAAACCAACAAACATTAAAAACAATGGCTGCCCAGGACAATCTCTTACCTACAGCCCAGTTTTATTTTAATCTCCAACCATGTCTGTCCATCCAAATATTCTGAAGAACTTGTTATAATTTGACTGGTCCTCCTTTTTTTATTTAAATGTCTGTGTTTTGAAAACCTCAAGTGTCTTTGATACAGCAAGAGTGTGAATCAGTTTTGAGAACCAGCTGTCGAGGCCAAGATGTTCTAATCATATTTCTTGCTTAGAATTAGACAGATACATAGAATAACATATAAAGCATTTGATCAGCTTATGGCTTCTGCATTAATGTTTCTTACTTTTCTGCCTAAGAAAGACAGCAATGCTATTTTGACTATCAGTACAGATACTTTGTCGCCATGTTTTAAAAATATACTCACAGCCATTCCTCAGTAAACATTTTCCACTAAAAGGTCACAGGGTTAAAAGACTCTTTGTTAATTTGATAAGACACTGAATTACTTAGTATTATATTTGTTGAAAATAGCTTTTAATGACCATCACATATAGAAGAAATCAATGATTTCATCAGCTTAATAGGGCTATTACTCCTGGGTTCAATTTATTATGTGGAGCTACAATGGTGTCAATGGAAATGACTTTGAACATTTCAAATGGGTTCAATTTTAGTTTTGGATTCAAAATTCAGTAGATACTCTTTAAGAAGTAATAGAAAATATACATAAAAGTTGTATAAGGGAAAATAATCTGAAATACAATGACAATAGGGAAATCTAGTCTGATCCATAGAAAATTGATAGGAGGTTACTTGTTTATTTTTTGACTACTGTTTAGTTTCTGGAAAATTACAGGGGTGGGAGGAGAAATGACTGGTGAAGTTCAACTCCTCTGAGGAGAGTGTGGAGAGCTGGCTCAGTGGGCTCAGCAGCTGGTTCAAACGTTTTGGATCACTGGACGCAGAGGCTCAGATCTCAGCAGGACTCACTCGACCATTCATCCTTCCAAGATAGATAAATTGAGTGTTGCACAATTTAGAATGTGTGTGTCTTTCAGATAATGCCTTAAAAAGCAAATTCTGTGTGAACATGAAAGACCACAGAGCACTATAGAGGAGTAGGTAGGGGCCACCCTTGTGTCCTTGGCCTAAATTTCCTCCTTCGGTAATGTGGTAGTGTGAACAATTTCAACTACCAGTATTATAGAGTTGCTAAATCCATGCAGTTTGCCTGGGTCTTAGGAATCCTTCAGAATAAAATGAGCTTTATTAACCCAAAGCTGTTTTGATTTACTATGAGTCCCTCCCAAGTTGACTCTGGCTTCTCTGGGCTGTTTAATGATGGCCCCATCAAAGAGACTCCAGCCCTCTCAGACTGGAACAAACACATTTGGTAGGTGAAAGGTAGTTTGATCTTTCCTATAGGAGGTCTGTAGTCAAGGGAAGTTCCACCGCTAAGGGCTCCCTGCCCTGAAGATAACCTAGTAGAAGGCACTGAACTATTAGGAAAAAGATACCATGAGAGAATGAAGGGCAGGAAATCCAGACATAGTCATTAGATGGCTGTACCTTTAATGTTTTCCTTTGCAGGATACCAGGCTGTTGCGAGTCTGCCAAGTCTCAGCTATTCCACACTGAAGTATTAGTCACTTATTTGACTACTAGGGGCCCAGTGCACAAAAATTTGTGCACTCAGGGTGGGGTGGGTCCATCAGCCTGGCCTGTGCCTTCTTGCAGTCTTGGACCCCTTGGGGAATGTCCACCTGCTTGCATGCCTGGCCAGCCTGGGTGAGGAGCTGATGGCTGTTTGCAGGCTGGCAAAGCCCCCCAGTGGGGACCCTCACCCCATGGGGGTGTGGCCAGCCTGGGTGAGGGGTTGAGGGCTGTTTTCAGGCTTCCCACAGCCCCTTCAGGGTTCAAGTCCCTACTGGGGTGCCTAGCCAGCCTGGGTGAGGGGCTGAGGGCCATTTTCAGGCTGCCTACAGCTCCCATTGACCCAATGTCCCAGTGAGGCTGGCTGGAATCAGGTTTCTGGGGTTTATCTTCTATAATTGAAACTTTGTTGCCTTGAGCAGAGGCCTAGGCAGGGAACGAAGCCTTCTGTTTACTTCAGCTCCATTGGCTTCTATAATTGAAACATTGTTGCCTTGAGCAGAAGCCTGGCCAGCCTAAGCAGGCAGTTTCAACTCCATCACTGGCGTAACAGAAGCCTCCTGCTTGCTCTATCTCTGTGGCTGCTGGCTGCCATCTTGACTGGGTTAATTTGCATACAGCCGCTCTGATTGGCTGGTGGGCATGGCTTGGCTGGTGGGGATAGCCTAGATGTCTCAGAGTGATGATTAATTTACATATTACTCTTTTATTAGATTAGATAAGAGCACATGAATGCCTTTTTAAGGCCTTGTACATATAAACCTTTCAACAGTATCTAATCTGATAAAAGAGTAATATGCAAATTGACCCTCACTCCATTACACCTAAGCCACGCCCACCAACCAAGCCATGCCAGTCAGCCAATCAGAGAGGGTGTATGCAAATTAAACCAGCCAAGATGGCAGCCAGCAGCCATGGAGCTAGAGCAAACAGGAGGCTTCCATTACACCAGCGATGGAGGAAACTGCCTGCCTAGGCTGGCTGGGCCTCTGCTCAAGGCAACAATGTTTTAATTATAGAAGCCACGGAGCTGAAACAAAAGGCTTCATTGCCTGACTAGGCCTCCACTCAAGGAAACAAAGATTCAATTATAGAAGATAAATAGACCCCAGAAACTTGATTCCAGCCAGCCTCGCTGGGACATTGGGTCAATGGGAGCTGTGGACAGCTTGAAAACAGCCCTCAGTCCCTTACCCAGACTGGTCAGGCACCCCAGTAAGGACCCAAACCCTGAAAAGACTGTGGGCAGCCTAAAAATGGTCCTCAACCCCTCACCCAGGATGGCTAGGTACCCCAGTAGGGACCAGAACCCTGAAGGGGCTGTGGGCAGCCTGAAAACAGCCCTCAGCCACTCACCCAGGCTGCCCAGGCACCCCAATAGGGACCTGAACCCTGAAAGGGATGTGGGCAGCCTGAGTACCCACTGGGAGGCTTGGCCAGCCTGCAAACAGCCATCAGCCCCTCACCCAGGCTGGCCAGGCTCGCCAGCAGGTGGACATCCCCTTAGGGGTCCCAGACTGTGAAAGGGCACAGGCCAGGCTGGGGGACGCCCTCCCCACCCCCCGCGAGTGCACAAATTTTTGTGCACGAGGCCCCCAGTATTATATATTATTAAAATTATAGGGAAATTTTATTACTTTCAACAGTGATATAACGGTTACATGAATATGTAGCCATTCCTCAGTTCCCCACCTCCAACCTCCACCCTATTCCTTGTTATCTAGTGAGCAGTTCTTCTCCAGCAAGTGAGTCAAAGAAAACAAAGAAATGTGGACTCATTTTTTTTAAAAAAATGTACTTTTGAGTTCCAAAAGAGGAAGTTCAAGTGTGAGGCCAAAAGGCTTGGAGAAATATTGATCCTGATAGAACAAGTTCTTTCTGCTCTCTGGAGTCTTAGTAAAATCGACAGACCCAATGAAAGGAGAAGGAGGTGAGATGGACCGATAATAACCAAGATGAACCAGGAGTTCCTGGAACATTTGTAAGAAGTGGGGCAGCATCCAGAAGTATCTCAGCATTCTCCTGATAAGCACCGAAGAACCACACAGGAAGTGAACCAGCCTTTCAGACCAACACAGACCTCATTCATTCTATTAGATTTTATTGGGTGCCTATTGTGCTGTCAAACATCTTGTCAAGGGGTTTTACTTTTAAAGAATATGGATGTAGAACTAGCTCTGAAGGAGTTTAAAGTTGAGTGAGGAGACAAATATAAAAACTGTAATACAGAGTAAAAGCATCTGGGAGGTCTGAGAGGTTATAATTGATTTGAGGAAGGTGGTTATCTGAGAGAAAATTTTATTTGGTAGGTCTCTCTTTAGACACTGTAGACTCACCTGTACACGAATTTTGTTTATTGAAAAAAAACAAAAACACCTCTTTCAGGAAGGAAGTAAGATCATGTCTCACCCCTGCTTCCTCCCAAGGAAAACAGAGGAATAGAAACAAGTAAACTTTGGATGATGATGAAGGTATTTCAGTAAAGAAGAATATGCTTTTTTAAAGACCACAAACAATTTAGAAAACATTATTTTTCTTTCATTGTAATTCAAGTGAAATTTTATGTGTCACATGTGAATGAAAACCACCACATTAAGCATTCTTTTTGGGTGTTCTGGGATCAAAATTTCAAACATGCCTGTGGGATTTCTCCATGCCCAGTATTCAGTTACTCTGCTGATGTCCAAGAATTCAACTTACTTCCCATACCATCTATCCTGGCATAGCATTAGAGTTTACAGATTAAAGTTCAGTCTTCGGCTACCCTAAATCCCCTTCCCACTTCAGACACTAGTCACAAGTTCCCTTGTGAGCTATGCTTCTGAACTATTGGCTATAGTCCAGAGATTCCACATAACCCTCTCCTTAGGTTCCAGGAATTTGCTAGAGTGGCTCACAGAACTCAGAGAAACATTTTTAGTTACTATGTTATCAGTTTATTATAAAAAGGTAGAGCTCTGAACAGCAGGTTGGATTCTATGTACTAGTATAAGGCCAAAGCATGGCGAGGGGGCTCGGAGCTTCCTGTCCTCACCATACTTCAGCACCTCCAGGTGTTCACCAGCCCAGAAGCTCTCACAGCTCTGTCCTTTTAATTCTATGGAGGCTTCATTACAGAGATGTGACTGATGCAGTCATTGATCACTGGTGATTGATTCAACCTCTAGCCCCTTTCCCCTCACTGAGGTCATGGGTGGCCTGAAAATTCTAACCTTCTAATCGCTTGGTTGGCTCCATTGGCAAGTAGCCCCTATCCAAAAAGCTACCCCATTAATATAGCAAAAGACTCCTTTATCACTCTCAAAGCTGAAAGCTTAATTTGCTTGGTTAGCTCCAACTCAAATTCAAAACATTCTAATAGATTATGTATGTGTTTACTATCATTATTGTTGTTTTTGCTGTTGTTTTGCATCGAGGAGATCTTGGGCTAGCCTTTGCTAGTGGCCATCCCCTTTTATTTATTTTTTTATTTTATTTTTTTTTATTTCATTGCTTAAAGTATTACAACAAGTGATAGATAGGTATTACAACAGATGTTAGATAGATCTCCATCCCCTTTTAAATGCAATGTGTTGGGGGAAGTAATAGAGTGTTTAACAGTCATTTAGACAGTATGTTTCTTCCTGATAGAAGTCAGTATATGTGGGGCAGGTTACTACATCCCTTAAAATTTGTGTCAGATATAAAAGGGGATATAACATTGAGGGGAGTGCAATGTGTCATAGACAAAAACTGTATTAAATATAATGCAATGAATTTAACAATGTTATTAAAAATAGTTAGATTAAGGTTTATTGCAGAAGTTAGATGAACATTAACTCTCAGCATTTATTCCCTAGATGCTATAAAAACTTAAACAAAAACCAAACACTTTTCCTTTTTAAAAGTAGTTTCAAAGGAATACATAGAAAGATATAAATCATACTGTGATGAATTAAATGTCAGTGGAAAATTTTCAAATCTGTTCCCCAGCTGTGCCCCAGTTAGAGTTCTCCATAAACTGACAAGAGATCAAAGATGTGGTCAAGGATGGGTAACCAGACATAACAACAAGTTTCCTACTCCCTAACATCTGCACATTAAGGCCCTGATTAGACCCTTGAACTCTAACCAAGGATGTTTGTGGTTTCTGTGAATAAAAGCTTGCCTAGCACCAAGGTCGAGGCTGCTGCAGGAGGAGAGCTCCCTGCATGGAGACGCCTGTGGCAGTCACTGGCCAGCTCAATAAATCCTCCTGTGCTGCTTAAGACCTAATTGGAGTTGGTGGTCTTATTCTCACAAATGTTGGTCCACAACAATACTAGTGTGAACTAACTACGTGCTAATTTATAGCTACTAACTTGTGATGGGGAAGTGGGAAAGGGTATTTAAAAAAAAAAAAAAAAAAAGTCTTGTCAGGAGAGTCAGGCCTATCTCTGGGGGAAAAAAATAACAGATATCTTAGTGGAGTTATTTAACATTATATTTCCTTGTTCCTACTCTTGGCATCAAGTTTAGTTTAAATAAATAAATAATTTCCCATCAGCGATTGGACTCATTTCTGTTGTACTACTTGTTTTTTCTTCCGGAGAAGTCTGTGTAGCTGGAAACATTCACCATTGAAATGGAAATGGTAGAAGTGTTGCCCTCACTAAGATTTTTTTAATACAGGCCATTTATCCACATGACCATTCCCCATGGCTTATCACAGCTAACCTGAATTCTTTATCCATTTGCTGGTAGTATTCTTGAAGTCATATTCCCTGACCTATTTTTTCGTGCTGGCGCCTGTATGCCAGAATCTTTCAGTTTTGAACAAGACACTGACTGTTTAGTGGCTACAAACTCAGGCCACTTCATGAAAACAATGACCTATAGATGACCTAAGATTATTAAATTCAAATAAAAGAAATGGTTAAGTTAATTTTATCAGTTTTGGTTGATCCAAGCTATATTTCATTTGATATGTGATTGCAAGTAAGCCACCTACAGTTTAAACCAATTTCAGGTAAAAATTATTTAATTTCAATCTTGTAAAAAAGTGAAGAATCTTCCTACCTAAGAATTTCTTCAGTCAGTAACCGCAGTTCATTTGCGAGGAGACTTTGAAATATACAAGAAAACAGGCTAGCTGGCAGGTTGGTTTGTGCTGAAAGATATTCTGACAAACTGTCAAAGTTCCACTTTTCTCACATTCTACCCACTTCTCTTTTCTAAAGAAAGCATGAAATGTCAAAATGACAGGTGCCGAAGTACAGCAGCATGCAGCTTCTGGGCCTATTACCTTAGGAGAGAAGAATTGAAAAGTTGTGCAAGTGACATATGCTGAAGAGTGATATAATTTGCCAGGTAAAGGAGTGGCTTGATGGTGCTGGTGTTAACCCTTTGGAGCTGACTAATTTAAGCTACATCCTCTGGGTAACGTTTCTAGGAGTAGATAGAGAAGAAAAAAAATATATACAGCTTTTGATCAGTAACTTCAGTAAGTGATTGGCCACCATTTTCTCTATGGTTAGTAACTTTATGCAGTTAATTCACTGAAAGCAATCAACATTGCATAGTTAAAGGAGCTAGTGTTCTAATTTAGTTACACTTTAAATTGATGCATGGAGCCATGATGCTAGAAGAACATTAAGCAATGGAAAACTAATGCAATTACATCCACATGAATTCTGTTTGTAAATGTGTGTGTGTGCACGCATGCACTTGCATACCTATGGGGAGAGTTAAGTATGGCTTCATTATTTTATATTAATTGGGGGAAAAGTCAGTCTAAATTAATGGGCAAGATTGAGTTATAAAATATAGTTTGAACACATTTTATTACTTTCAAATTCAGATACTAATAAATAGAAATGACAATCTTGAACTGTAGGCTATCCTAATATATAAAGAGCCAGGTGCCATCTTGACCAAATGGATGACTGGTCACCATGAAGTGCATGAAGCACCTCTCAGTTCCCTCCGCCCCCTGGCCCCTGAACCGTTTGCCATGATGGAGGGGTGGTGGCAGGCAGGATTGGGGACTGTTGAGCAGCCGCGGCAGCAGTGGGCTGCTTTGTGGGGTGGTAGAAAGCTTAGCAGAGCAGTCACCAGGTGGCCACAAGTTTCCTGGAGCAGTCGCAGGGTGGGCAGAGCCTTCTGGAGCAGTGGCGGGGTGGGGAAGTTTCGAGGAGCAGTGATGGGGTGGGGGGAACCTCACAGAGCAGTCAAGGGGCCGAGAGCATAACAGAGTGTCCCAGGGCAGGAAGCTTCGCATAGTGTCGCAGGGTGGCAGAGGCCAGCAACGGAGGCCAGCTAGGCCTAGGGACCCTAACCATGCACAATTTCGTGCATGCTGGGTCTCTAGTTCCTTTATAAAAGCAAAGAAGTTCTATAAAAGCATTTCCTCCTAAGTGATAAATAATTCTTAATTATTTGTGTTATGTGCCGCCATGTTGTTGTGCTCGAGGACAATGGAATCGGAAAGTAACAGTAATGTGATCATACTGAATGGCCAAGGAATCTAATAAAAACTGAAAAATGGTTGAAAGAAGGAAAATATTTGAATCCCCACACAGAATTCCCACAAAGTTAAGGGTGAGACTAGGAAAGGATTCTTTAGGAGAAAGAAATGGAAACACAGAGATAGAAGTAGAGAGAGAGATGGAGATAGAGATAGGGATAGAGAGTTATTCCAGGTTCTGCCCAGGAAAGCAAGACTTAATGGTAGGAGTCTGAAGATGTAATGCACCTATACTCTGCCAAGTAATGCCGTGTAGTGGTTGAGAGTTCAGACTCTGCAGTTGCACTCTAAATTTGTACCTGCTACTCAATTCAAGCGGTGGGCAATTTAACTACTGTTTAAGCTGAGGTACTTGAAGTATCTTCCCCATGGAGTTGTGAGGAATGTGTGTGATTATATGTGTAAGGGAGCAGTTATACCATGATTATATCATTAGAAAACCACTTTTTTATAAGTATTAATTTTAATAAAATTCTGTCACAATGCTTGTAGTGATTTATCATAAATGCAAATCAACTTCACATAATCTTGCATATGCATATGTTCTTATATTTTAACAAAGAAATACTAAAAATTATACTTCTAAAGGAGAATTAAGCCCAGAAGAACTGGTATTAATTCAGCCAAAGAGAAGTGTTGGAAGTAAATAACTGACAATTTAAAAAAATCAACATATAATAAATTTAATATAAAAAATATAAAACATAAAAACATGAACATCTTTCATATATAAAGAAGAAACATACTTAATTTGCATATGATAAAAAAAACAAGCAAATAGAAAAAGAGTTTATAAGAACTTTCTCTCCTATGTCTTCAGAAATTAGATAAGGGAATTATATTACATTAGAATAATGAATCAGACTGAGAATTTTTAGCCTGAGGGTAGTTATGACTCAATTACTAAAAAAAAAGAAGGGGCTTTAATTAACCAACCTGTTTATTACACACTTTGAGAATCTTTGTAGTATAGTAGTCCCATGTACTTAGAGCAGTTAGAGAGATAGTTAATTATCTGTGCTATTGCTAATGAAAACTTACAATAGCCACAGTTAGTAATTAGTAAGCATTTTTATAAGTTACTAGAAGCCCGGTGCATGGGTTCATGCACGAATTTGTGCACCAGTGGGGTCCCTGGGCCTGGCCTATGGGGATCGGGCTGAAACCAGCTTTCTGACATCCCCAAGGAGTCCTGGATTACAAGAGGGCGGTTCTCGGGTGATGCACCCCAGAATCAGGCTCCCTCCTTTCTGGTTCTGGGTGTGACACCCGAGAACCACAGCTGCCAAATCACCGCAGCTCAGCAGCTTCTGTGTTGAGTATCTGCTCCCTGGTGGTCAGTGCGTGTCATAGCTACCAGTCAGACAGCTGGTCAGTTGGATGGTCGCTTAGGCAATCTACTAAGAGCAAAGACTGCCCTAGCTGGTTTGGCTCAGTGGATAGAGTGTTGGCCTGTGGACTGAATGGTTTGATTCTGGTCAAGGGCAGAGGCCCAGGTTGGGGGCTCAATCCCCAGTACAGGGTATGCAGGAGGCAGCCAATGATTCTCTCTCATCATTGATGTTTCTATCTCTTTCTTTCTCTCTTCTTCTCTAACATCAATAAAAATGTATTAAAGAAAAAACTTAATTTTAAAAAGAGTTAAAGACTACATGCAATATATAACCCATATAGTAATAATTTGTCAGTAGGTATCTAGCTTATCTTCTACCAACAAAAATTATAAAAATTAGATTGAAAGGTAGAAGTCATGAAGAAGTGATATTAGTGTTATTGCAGCAAGAATAAGCAAGTGGACAGATCCAAATGTTAAGAAAATTTGCAGGAATTTCTTCAAATCCCCTGATTCTAGACTGCAAACTATAATGATCATTACTTTGGCTTCTGTGATTTCTTGAGCCTCTGAATAAAAATTAAAATGAAATTTAGTAGCAAATATAAGATATGGACAGTTTTCCTGACCTTAGATGATCCAGTTTTGCCAGTGGTTCTATAAGCACCTAATTTCCTGGGTTATATCTAGTTATTCCTCTAGAAACACCAAAAGGGGCTTATAGTTTTGTTCCAATAAATCTCAAATACAGCATTTGTTACCAAAAGCATTTCCATAAAAAAGACCTTAATGATGGTAATGTAAGATAGTTAATCTTTAATGGTTAGAGTTGAAGGAAGTGCCCATAATATTGTAGAGCAGAAAATAGGATAGTGATGTTTAAAGCATTCAGTATCAAACAACTATTTAAATTACTACATTAGAAACCTTAAATAAAACAGAGCAAGTAGCTTCTGTAATGTGATATGATGTAGGTTGTGGGGCACTGGAGGATTGTCAAATAACATGGTTGATTCTGATTGTACTGGAGAGCATTCAGGAAGAAAATGTCAAGATCAGCATTTTCAATTTTCACCTCAAGATATGGTCAGAAAACCATAGAACTTCTATGATTGCCCTAAAAATGTCTTCCATTTTATAGCTGTAGGCCTGATCTATTTGAAAAATAGAGCCAACTTTTGATTCTGCAGGGTGGAGAGACAATTAAATTCATAAATTCAAGTTTCATACGAAAGCGAGGTCATTATTTGGAAAACTGTGGGACCTTGAGGTTTAGAATGGAAATATTTGGGTAGATGCAGATGAACGTAAATACCTACCGACCGTAAATCTCATTGAATTTCCCTTATTGGCAGAAGTAGCTCTCCTACATCCCACATCTAAAGACACAATGTACTTCACTTAGATATCTAAAATGACCTAATTTAAGCCAATGCTCTCTCAAAGGGATGTTAAATCTTTCAATACCCAATGGCAGCACCCAACTTTGTTTCCAGAGCCTTAACTAGAAACAGATTCCAGAATAATTAAAGAAAATATTAAAATGACCTATACTGAACAAATAGAGCTGATATTTAGAAAATACTTTGAAATGTATCACATTATATCTCAATTTATACATATATAAAAATGGATTCTAAAAGTGCTAGGTTACTATACAGAGATTCTATATTTGAGGTGTTAACAGGAGTAGCTGGCTATGATTATCACAGTTTCCCTAGCTGGTAAAGACTATGACATGGACTCAATTTTGACCTACATTTTAATGTAGAGAAAATAATCCATAGGTTGGGAGAATAGGAACTTTGGATTAATTTGTGCATTCTCTTCACTCACCCCTCATTATGTTCCCTAGAAGGATCCCAAGAAATGTATTTTTACCAAAGCATTGGTAATTATTTTATTCAAGATATTAATGATGCAATTACATATAAGAATTTCTATAATTGACATTTTCTACTATTTGGGATAGCAATCATATTATCAGTTACTCGCAATTCCTTCTGGGTCAAACTATTTAAACTCTCTGACTCAGTATCCTTAACTATAAAATGAGAGCTATAATAACTACTTGGTTCAGTCATGGATGTAACTGGAACAAAATAATTGTTAATGTTTATTGAGTGTTCTACATAAAAAATACTCTGCCAAAACTTAATTTTTGTATTATTTTTCTTTTATAATTTTCATTACCATTTATCCTCTCTATGCCCTCTTCACACTATTTAAACTTCTTAGTGTTCAAATGATGCATGTACTTTGTCTAGCCCCCTTTTACAGGTAGAATAGTTGATGCTTAGCTAGGTCATGGTAAATGTGAGATTTGAATTAAAGTAGTCTAACTCTAGAACTTAGATTTTCATCCTGTTTAACATACAGTAGATGAGCCATAAATGTTTCTTATCATTATCATCGCTGTTAACACTGTCACTATCATCAGCATTACTATTATTATATGATCATTTATCCTTATTTTTGGTCATTCTTCTATAGTATAGTGCTTAATATTATTGATGTATATAGGAGGATTTTAAATAAGTCAACAGAGTACCACCAGAGCCCCAAATCATAACTTCTGTGGACCAGTTTCCTCATCTAAAAAGGAAGATGTAAAATTGCAAGCTTCATGAAATTCCTTTAGTTTAGAAGTTTTAGTGAGATCAGTCTTTAAATGCAGTCTTTAAATGATGCATGGGTATATGCTCACTGCATCTGATATCAGGTTCATTGGTGCTAGCAATATCAAAGCCCCTCTCTAAATGTTAGTTACATTAATATTAAATTAATGCAAATAAATTCATTCTGGGGCTTCTAGAGTCTCATCAGAAGTCCCAAAGAAGTTCTTTTTGTTTTTACATGATTAAAAATTTTTTTTTCCTAGAAGGCATCCTTCTAGCTGTCACATATTATTTTTTAGCCTATTAAAATTTCATATATTCATTGAAATTATTTGTATATATACTTAGGAAGAATATTGGTGACAAAAAATATAAAAGTGTAATATTTTCTTAATTTTTATCCATTGATTTCCACTACAACCTGTTAAACTTCTCAGATCTATTAAGAAGTTGTAGCACCTTCTGCAAACTCAATGATGTGAGTTTGAAAGCTTTTACTTGCTTCATTCAAATGTAAAACTCAGTAAAATTAAAACATGAAATGCGGGTTTAAGGAACATTATCTCTTTTATCATTTAGACTTCTGAGACCTGAAAGTAGGTCTAGAATTTTAACTAAAGCATTATAAAACTTAACTTTTACAGCACTAATTATCATCACCATTAGCTGTATAAAAGGTATAAAAAACTATTTTGTTAATTATTGTAAAACATAGACAATGAAAGGAAAAGTGTCTGTCCTAGTTCCAAAATTTGCCAAAAAAAAAAAAAAAAAAAAAAGCTCATATGAAGATTGTACTTCAGGCTAAATCAATCAGTTGAGAAAGGAATAGTTTCACTGGAAAGTTCATTGTTTGATGGAAAGAGTGCCAATTAACTAACCTGACACAATGCAATTAACAACTTTGATTTATTATTATTATTTTTTAAATGAATTGGTTGCCTTGGCTTTTTGCTTCAGTGCCATCTAGATATAGCTGAAGATAATAGTAATAATATTGAACTGGGAGGTTAAGTGATTTAATTTTGAAGACATTACTGTTGCAGAGGCCACATTTAATAAATCAATGTGTTTAAGATACTTGGAGATCTATGGGTTAAAGATTACTTTGCTGGTGGAGTGCCTAGTAATCATTATACATTGCAAACCACTGGCAACAGTAAGAGCTTATCTGCCTTAGCGGTAAATAATATTGTGCATCTCCAGGTAGCCCCACAGCTCCCCTCCACCCAACACTAGCTGCCTTTCTTCAACACATATCATCCACTTCTCTGCAGTAATAAATAAAACCCCACACCTCCCTGCCTCAGCTGTAATTAAGGGTGCTTGACAAGGTTAGTTTAGAATATCAATATAATAGTTACAGTAAGCAGTGCACAAGCTCATTAGTTGAGCCAAAGAAAATATTGTGTGTGTGAGAGTGTGTGTGTGTGTGTGTGTCCCTAAGCAAGCTGAGTCATTTGTGTGAATAAAAAGGAAAAGATGTTGCTCTTGTGCAGAGAAATGTAATGTCACAGCATCCCTCCTGCCCCATAGGCAAGTGTTCAGCTCTGCTCACTAACTGTAACTTACAGTCTATTATACAGTGCCAACCTCAGTGCATGGTATGAAACCTGTGTAAGAATACCAGGAGGGTGTCCTGGTTAGGACAGAAGAGAGAATATATTAAAACAAAATTATAATAAAAACATTATTCTTCCCCCTAAGACAAATCCTCAGCTATTTTAATCCTAAGTGCCAATCAATAAATTTTACTAGTGAGTCATTTTTCATAATGATCTCTAATAGAGAAAGATGTAAACATTTGAGTAAAATACCAGGAATAACTATACTAGAATCACTAGAATCATCAAATTATGAATATAAGATATGAATGGGAGCGTAGAGAATGTTTAGTTTAAACTTTGATGAAAAATACTAAAATCTAGAGACTTGTCCTTATCAGGACACCGTCAGGAGCAAAGCCGAGTCTAGACTCTGCCCATGTGCCCTTTCCAGTGTCATTTTTCCATCATGCTCTGGAATTGCTTTAAAACACAGGAAATTTTATACCCAGAAAGAATTTTGGTTTGTTGTCCAGATTGCGGCCATGCTGTGTCACACTTTGAGATAAATTCTGACTAATTCTGTTCAAAGCATTCTTCTTCTTCACCCTAAACTGCCTCATGCAATCATATTCACCTCTTCTTGGACTAAGTTCACCTCAGTTAATCATGGCTTCCCCACCCCTATTATTTGACAGAAACTCCATATTCTGTGTTGTCCATTGTTAATCCAGTGGCTTATCAAGTAGCAAGAAAGTGCTCAATTGGAAAAAAAAAAAGGTTGATTAAGTTAAAGCAGCCCAATATCCTGACTCTCATGTGAACACTTTCCCTTCACATGTTGTCATCCTCTGACATATCCATGAAATTATATGAAGACAATCTGAGATCCACCCATTTCAATCCCTACTCCTACAGAATATTAGGTAGCACGTTTTCTTTTCATCTGAGTTAATAGAGTTCTTGCTCCTCAGAGAGCTAAACGGAACACCAATGAAAATATTAACATCAATGGAGAGAAAATATTTAATCCTAGGATATTTTAATGCAGTCTTTAGGTCTTTTTGGTAATATATCTGGAGGCCATTTCTGTCCCAGCTTGGCTTTCAATATGATGTGAATTTTTCATTCACAAATGAGATCATAGTATTACCAGACAGGTATATAGTGTATGTATACAACTCATAGCCGCTCTCTGAATTTAGTGGATCAGGCCTGATATGTACCCCCCCTTTCCTCTTCTATTTGACTTAATTATAAGGAAACAGACTTTTTAACCCCACTATACTACTAATAATTATTCTGCCCAAACACCACAAGGCAAAGTCTCCTGAGGACAAATGTGTAAAAGAATGAGACCCCAGTTTGGCGATCTTTCCTACACAATAATCATAGAGCCTGATGTTTGTGAAGCACTGGCCATAATTTTCCCACATGGTACCACCTCTGGGGTCACAAAGACACTGGGTGACAGGCAGAGCAGCTCTGTCCCCATTTGGCTGGTGTTGTGGAACCTTGGGCAAAGCAGAAAACTACTCCGAGATCATACAACCAAAAGGAAGCACAGTGGGAAACCACACCACAGATTTCTGAGGAAATCTGTTCTCTTGCCTCGTCCTACTTTTCATTTCCTCAAAAATACAACACACCACAAAATACAAGAGATCAATGATTTGACATGGGTTATTTCTGTGAGTTGTACATTTTCTTCACATTTTTTAAAGGAAACACAATTTTGTGTGGCAAATAGATACAAGTATGTTAGAGAGGAATGTAAAGATTGCAAATATAAATAGGTTGTTCAAGACATTTTGGATGTGGGCATTGCAATAGAGGAGAACAATCGGGCTCCACTCAATACAGGAAAGACAGCTGGGAGTTTACAGCCACTGAGCAAAAAGAGGGGTCAGTGGATGAAAAAGTGCTAAGAGGAGACATTAGGAATGGGGGATTCTAGACTTAAATGACTGAACAGGATTCTTCCGGAAGGAAGGCCAATGGGATTAAATATCAAGGGCTGAAAATTATTACAACTTAGCAGAGTTCTTGCTACAATGGAGATAGGCAGGTTGAACATAGGACTAGGGATCGGTGTGGGAGATGCAAGGGGGAGGCCCAGTCAGCAACATGGCTCAGAGAAGCCTGGTTAGACTGTTCAAGCAGAGAATCTGTATCAATCTACTCGATGCAGAGCTCTTTTGGTGAATCGCTTCATTGGACTAGTTGCCCCCAAAGCCTGTGCCTTACTCTAGTCTTTGGGTTATAGTTCATTTATGATACTATCAGCCACATCCCACAAATTGCGCTGTATTGCTTCTACATGCCAACCACAGAATAGGTGATCCCATCTTGTAGACACAAAGTTAGTCTTGGGTCAAAATATTGGAATTATATAGCTGGAGAAACTAAAAAATGGGTTTAGCCTTCCTTTTGTTTAATCAGAGTTTCTTTCTAAAACAATATTCTCACTCACTCACTGAATAAATTTGGGTAAGCCACTTAACCTTGGGTCTTCAATTCCTCATTGGTATAACAAAAAGGGTTTAACGGAATGTTCTCCAATACCCTTTCCATTATAACAAATACCTGTTAGGTTTTTGGTGCTTCTATCTAATTAATGTTTCACAAAGAACAGACTGAACTAATGTTTTCACTGTCATGAGCTGGGGAGAGAAGCAGAGTTTAGACAGGAGAGGAAGGCGGGTACCAATTTCTAGTATCTTCTGACAAAAGAAGTATCCTTTCTGGTGATAGGGAAATCTTTCCCAAAGGAAAGCCAGGCTCACTAAAAATAAAGGTTATTTCAGGTTGTAAAACTGAGGAACAAACATGAAATAGGAAGCCCAGATGAATTGCAAATATGGGATATATACATTTCTCACTGCAGAGCAACCTCTTTGTGCCTGATTTGCAATATAGTCTTGTTAGTTCACCACAATAGAAAAGGATATTGACATGCAAAGTCCTATATAGATAAAGGTATAGACACTTAACTAAACAACTAAATTCACTAGGCACACTTACTTGGACATGAGTGGTTGATGAGTGAATTTCTTCCAAGAAGCCATCCTTTCTTTGGCCTTTAAACTTATCAAATCAAAATCTCATATTTAAAGTTGGAAATCCCCTACCTTGCCCTATGTTTTTAAGATTAAATAAAAGTGAGTAAAATCATCCCAATGCTCACTTACAACTATGTATGGATAGAGATAGATTTTTAGAACAGAAAACTTGTAGAATAGACATTGAAATTCATATCTTCTCTGTTATAAAAATTGTTAAAATTTTATGACAATTTTACAGTAAAATCCAGAGTTACAGTTGGAAGACACTCTCAAAGTCATCTGCTCTGACCCCTTCATTTTAAAGAGGCAAACAAGGGGCCTCAGAAAGATGAGCCCACTACTGGTGAGTGGCAGAGTTGGGTGCAGAACCCAGGCTTCCTGACTCTGGCTGCAGAGGAGTAGGGCAGGCAATTCAGGAAGCCTAACACAGAGCTCACTTGTGAAATCAACATGCATTTGTCCCATGGAATTTGTTATCTCCAATTGTGTTCCTGTTATGGGATTTGTTGTTCTGTTGTCTGACTCTGCACTTGATTTGCAATTCTGGGCCACAGCAATATGCTTCCCTAGAGGACTGAGCGGTGGTCAGTGAATTTAATGTCTCACGTTGTGATCTGCGAGCTAAATTGTTACAGCTCCACCTAGTGGAAAAATGCACACAGAGGGGGACTGCAAAGGAAATGAGCCCGCTGAGGGAGAAGCTGCAGGAACCTGGGCAGGATGCTGCAAAGAGAGGTTAAAGCTGCCAAAAGTTGTCCTGACAGCCGGCAGTAAACTGAAGACTGTTATGGAGAAATCAAAGTATAATTATTAGAGACTGGGAGGAGGGAACCCCATCAGCTTTCTCATTACTTCGAGGACCTCTAGAGATTTTTATAGCTTCTGGAGGATGCTGTTAGGTATCAAGAGACGAGTCAGAGGATGGAATTAATAACTCAAAAGTGAAAACTAATTCTCCTAAAAGTGAACACAGAGAAATATATTCAGCCTTTGGAATCTGACTGTCCCCCCCGACAAGATCCCTTTTAAGGCCTAAATAGAAAGGCAAGTCCTGGGCCAGAGTTAGATAAACAACCCTACCTGCCCTCCCAGGTTCATAAAAGGAATACTATGCCTGGTGCTTCACAGGAGCCCTCACTAGTTTATATTCACCATCTGCCTGTTGCTGTCTTTCCAAAGAGGCATGACCAGAAGCCAAAGGTCCTAGATTAATACGCTATGATCCCGTAATGACAGGGGCAACACAGAAATGAAATCTCCAGGTCCTAAGCACTATGTGTGCATATATATGGGAGGGACAGAAAAAAAATTGACAACCTTTCAAGATAATTGTCAACATCAGCCCCATCCTCTTCCCCTTCTCCCCTCTAACCCTTTCTTACATCTTGGGTTTTCATTACCAAAGAGCCCAGTAGCTTCGGCTGCATTATTTATTGTCTATGCAAACATCCCTGGGGCGTTTTGCTTTCTGACAACAAGGGACAAAACAACGACTGCTGATTTTCTTTTATTCCAATCAAGTTTATATTTTTCTTTTGATCACCATCTATAGAGTATATTGAGAAAGCTTTTGTATCAATAGCAATTTTAAGCATGTCCTTGACATTAACGATTTCTATATTTGAGACACAATCTCTTTTGAAGAAACTGTATAACTCTGCTCTAAGGCAGAGTTGGCATAAACACTGCTGAATCACAGGTAAATGACACCTGGCATGTAGCATACAGTCAATAAATACTACTTGAATTGAATTGGAAAGGCAGTTTGGGGTCTAATAGGTTTGATTTGACATGGTTCCTGAGGCAGCCAGTTGAGCAACTCAATGAGTACCTCCACAGGTCAGGACCTACAGCCTCATTCTGAAGATAGTGGAGTTTGTGATAGAGCTGATATTGAGCTGTTCTGACCCTTACTTGCTGTGTGGTCATAAGCAAGCTACCTAAACTCTCTGTGACTCAATTTACATCACTAAAAACTGCAGAGCCGGAATAGTATTTAATTCAGAAATGTCTGATGATAACAAAAATATATGTAAAGTCCTTATAACAATGTCAGCCATAGTATAGCAAGTCCTTGAAAAATCCTGGTAGTTTGCAGGTGTCATGTTAAGAAATCACACAGTTTGATCAAGAATGGCTCCTATTAAAGGCTTCACTTACAAAGAATGGAAAAAAAATAATGAGAACAGAGGTAACCAACCAAGGGTTATGGGTGATTCAACTAATTTATAAAGTGCTCTGAAGGACTTCCTTTTTAAGCAAATCTCTGTGTGACATAAGAAACATATTAGGCAAAAAATGAGCAACACTCTACATTAGAAACTAAGAGAAGCTGAAGAGGCACAGCCTGTTCTTTGACCTTAGGTTACTGATAAAGTTAGCAAGGGGAAGGGGCAGGCATATAACAAACTAGCAAAATGCCCACATCACAGAAAAATTTAGAAATGCCTTCATAGTTCCCATTCATAATGTAAACGAGTCCTGGATACTAAGCAGGGGATATTGGTGACAGGGAAACTAGAATAAATGGGAATGAAGTGTCACAGGATATGAGATCTGGAGCAGAAAACTTGCACAGATTGGTAGAGAAAATACCAGAGTATTTTGGATGTTCTGAAATATTCAGCCATGTTTATTATGCAAATGCAAGTAGGGTGATGAAGAGATTAATAAGCAAGTTTATTTGACTGGTACATCTAACCTCACTTAGTGTCTGCTTTTGTAAACCAAACATTAGGGTCAATAATAGGGCAAAATGTAAAGTTCTGAGTTGGCCCGTGTGGTAGGCGGAATAATAGCTCCCCAAAGAAGTCCCTGTCTGCAGAGTCTGTGACTATGTTACATTATATAGCAAGGGGGAGTAAGATTGCAGATGGAATAAAGGTGGTTAATTAGCTGATTTTAAAATCAGAAGATTCCTAAAATATGATATTATCTTAAAGTGTTATATTCAATATAATCACAAGGAAAGAGCAAGGCAGAAAAACTAGTATCCAAGGGATATGATTTGATAAATTATTGCTGGCTTTGAAGATGGAAAAGCAAGTGATAAGCCAAGGAATGTAGGCAGCTTCTAGAAACTGAAAAGTGCCAGAAAGAGATTTTCCTCTGGATTCTCCTGAAAGAAGTGAAGTCTTATATACACCTTGGTTTTAGTCCAGGGATACGTGAATCAGATTTCTGACCTCCAGAACTGTAAAATAATAAATGCATGTTGTTTTAAGCCACCAGGTTTGTTTTAATTTGTTACAATAGCAATAAGAATGAATGCATTCAGTCTTTCAACTTCTAGAAAGGGAAACTCAGGAAACTCATGCTATCGATGTGTAGTTATTGATGTGTAGTTATTGATGTGTAGCAAGACACCTAGTGATTTAGAAATGTAGGAGGAGGAATTAAAGCAGAGATGATCCATTTCAATTGCTAAAGATTGAGGTAGGTCTGTCTTCCTAGAAGCATCATTGGAAGTCTGTTAGGACAGGCATTCTAGGGAATGTACTGTCAGACCTTCTCACTATATGTTCATAGTGATCAGAGAATTATAGAATTGGGGCAAGCAATTTTGACAAAGTGTAACTAGAGAGGGTGGCCCTGGAAGCACCCTATCTGCAGAATGGGACAGGGCTTAGATTTTGAGTTTCTAATAAGTAGGCATATGATGCCCAGGCTATTGGTCCAGATGTCATACTCTGAGGAAACCTGGCCTAGACTATAAAACTTAAATTTTCACTATGAATTACCCTATTATTTTTCCTCCAATAGGTCCTTTTAGTTTTGGAATCTATATCACATGAGTTTATGTCTTATTGAAATACAACATTTACTGAAAGATATTAGAGTCCCTGTGACTACTTCCATTCAGTGAGGGTAGAGCAGAAGTGATCTGTTTTATTGCCAATCTAAATAATGTAAGAGCTAATATGTGGCCCTCACGCTTTCACCATCTCTGGTCAGGGCTAAGGAAGCAATCATGGGGGCATTGTGTTCCAGACGGTGTCTCTACCAGATGAAGGAACATTATCAAGTGGGGTTCTAGAGCAGAGCCTCTCCACTGACCAAGTAAACATGTAATGTAATCAAGAGAGAACAAAACTTTCACCTACTTTTCACCAAGAAAGTGATATTAATATAATCCCTTCCTTTCCTAGTCTCAGTACCTGCTAGCTAGCAGTAGTTCATATATGCTTTATTTCCCTACATCAAAAGTATTTTATTTTAAAACGTGTCAGAGTGAATGAATATATCCATATTAGTTTTCATAAATGCACACACACAGAGAGAACATACCTTGATACCCATCACATTTGCCTTTCTTTCGTTTTTCACTCATTCATTTCTATTTCTTCCCTTGGGGACTGTGCAGTCTGGTTTGCACAGAGAAGAACAAAGAAGCTCTTTGGAAAAGATAGAGACTAGAGACTGGGTGACCTTGGAAAGACCTTGACTACATATTTGCATGGATGCATTAGTAACTGGAGTCCAAGACCCTGAATCCTTAAAATAATTTCCTTTTAAATTATAACCAACATGAGAATTTTCTAATCTCAAACCCCCAAATGATCCTTATCAGAGTTCCCCAGATGTTTCACACATACATTCAATATTTAAATCACGCAAATATACAATAGGTTTTCTAGAGCTGATTTGAAGCAAAAATTGGAAGAAAACCAAGCAGAAAAAAATGCAATTATTACAGTATTTGTTTAAATAGTTAAAAACGCAATCATTTGAAATTTGTTGTGTCTGTTTGTGTGACATGTAATGCTTACTGCAGGAGGGTAACAGTTGGAATCTATCTTTGTTACAGAAGCAAAAAAAAACAAGTAGTCTGTATACAGCTCTCTCTCTCTCTCTTTCTGTCACACACACACACACACACACACACACACATCAAGACCTTTTATTCTTGTAATAGGCTTTAATAAATAGAAAGTTAAAAATTCTAGCATAAAACATTTAAAATCTCTAGAACAGCCACTTTATTTCTCCCTATCCAACAATCTACTTTTTAGATTCTTCTTTAAAATACACACACACACACACCGAACAAACAAATGAAAACCCTGAAAGTTATTTCCCCCAAAGAAGCCTCTTGCAGCAGCTGGATGAAGTGCAGGGTCACAACTAATCAAAATCTCTTTGTGTAGAGTTTCCATTCACGCATTGTATAATTTCTCTTTCCCTTTTTCTTAGTGCCACATCTACTTTCTACTCTAGATTGTAATTTGCTTGAGGGTAGACACTGCACATTCCCTTTGTTGAACACAAGTATTTTGAAGGAGGCTGCAGTCTTCTGAGCACTCAGGATTTTGTTGATGATAGGATGTTTCTGAAAATGTCTTAGAAAAGAAGCAAACAACTCCGGCCTGCTGTGGCCTTCACTTGCTTAATCTAAAGTACCTTCCTTTCCTCCCATAAACAATAATGCACCCGGGCAGCACTTATGGAGGAAAAGGTATCAGAAGAGCAATTCATTCTTCCAGTGCCCTTATGTGACTCCTTCAATGCCTTTGAAATCTGCTGGAGGATTTATTTGAAGCATACTAGCCATGCAGTTTTTAGACTCCGTAAGCACCAGATTTCATTCCACTCTCTCCTCCTCAACCCTTACATTCTTAATGCTTAAACTGTGCCCTTGCGACTTTTCTGTTAGTTAAGAGATGTACAACATAGGGGCAAAAATCAATCTTAATTAAGGCGAACTCTGGAATTATGATCGAAGGAAGGTACATTAGCCCAGTGCTTCCAGACCCCCATACACTGTTGTTATTGATGTTTGGACAGATGGGGAAAGTGAAATAGGAGTCAATACTTCGATCTACTGTGTTCTCTAAGGATCTGAATTTTTAACACATCCATAATGAGCACTGGTGGTGTTTAATAAATACACAGCAGCCACTAAGAGTGGCTCTGCATGCGAAAGACACCAGCAAAGTCCCTGAAGCTTCTAGTTGCTAGGCAAAAGTAGACTCAGCCTGGTAAAACTAAGAGCTAAGTGTGTGGTTTTTCCCAATGACTTCAACCTCTGGGGAGTCTTTTCGCCAAGGTGACCAGTGCTAATTACATAATCTTGGGCTCTTACCTTAAGTAAAATTATTTACTGTAAGATGTTAAGAACTCAATTGCTTCTCCTAGCTAGGTGTGGTGGTCAGGTGTTGCCCTAGCCAATCACACAGTCCTTGTCCTTATCTGGGACTTTTACCAGCCCCATGATGTCACCTCAGAAACAATTCTACCTCAAGTCTCCAAAGTCTTGATCTTTTTAAATGAGTGTATGAATGCCATTTGACCTTAGAGGGCCAATCAAATTCTTTCTCTAGCAAAACTCCTATTAAGATTAACAACAACAACATGCCTAGTTGTTCTTTGATTCATGATTGAATGGAAAGGATATTTAATCAGGAGAGTCTTTTGGAGTATCAATCTTCTTTCTTTTTTTACTTGAGATGCAGGGAAACCCGTCTGAAGAGAGAAAGAATGAAGATGTTTCCAAAATGACAAAGAAAGGAAATCAAAGACTTTTTATTACTGAGGGACTGAATCATCCACAGTACTTACAACTCAATGCTTCCTAATTCTCAATTTTATGAAATACTCCCATATACTTTTCATAAATTTTTAGTTTTGCTTGTGAGTTTGAGTGTCTGCTTTTCAAAACTCAAATATTCCTAAGCCCATTGCTTCTTTGGTCAAAAATTTGCTAACCTTTTGCCCTGGTCCAGTGTCTCAGTTGCTTGGAGCATCACCAAAAGGTTGTGGGTTCATATTCTCACACAGGGCACATACCTAGGTTGTGAGTTCAATCCTCAGTGGTGGCACTACGGGAGGCAAATGATGGATGTTTCTCTTTCTCTCTCTCCCTCTCTTCCTACAATCAATTTTTAAAAAACCTATTCTCGGGTGAGGGTTAAAAAAGTTGTTAAACTTGTAGCAATCTTCTGGGCACTGTGGTGCTATCTGAGACACAGAGATAGAAAAGACAAACTTTCTTCCCCAAGTAGATCATGGAATATTGGTAATACACATAGTAAAGCAGCAAATTATAATTAAACATTTTAAGTGAAATGAAATAATCAATATAAGACTTGAAGTCACTTAGGATAGACTGACAGTTTTAAGAAGAGATTTGGAGAAGGAAGTACTATCTGAGACGGATTTTTAATGATCAAAAGAAGTTTTCTAAGTAAATAAGAAGGCTGAAAATATGTTTGTAAAAGGACCAGAAGGTATAAAAACAAAGAGGCCTATAAAGATAATATATATTTGACAACAACAACAAAAAGCACAGAACATTTTCTCGCTTTTGAACAAAAAATTAGCCAAAATAAAAAAGCTAAATAAAAATAAAAGGGTCTGATTCTATTTCTTCCTAAAAAGCTTAGGCTTATGTTATATTTTAATGGGCAACTTAATGGACATATGGATAAAGCTACTCTAATTTTAAGGAAAATGCATCAATTGGGAGTATCTCAAGTAATACCCTCAGGCCAGCAATGGAAGCCAGTGAAAAAGAATGGCCACAAAAGTCTTCAAATAGCAGCTGCTTCTCAGGATCTTATTCAGATTGCTAGGACTCCTACAGTTTACACAATGCCGCTGTGCATCTAGTACATGTAGATTTGGCAAGGATGTATCCTCCACTCTTGGCTTAAGGTCAGCCTGAGAATGCCCATTTATCTTGGCTTTTCACTAAACCTCAATAGGTCCCTGGAAAAGGGAGGGATTCCGCAGGTAGGGAGTAATTTGCTTTGGCTTGAAGAGATTGAATCCATCTGTCCATGATGAATACATTCCCAGTTTTCTCATATAGCATTGATTATTCCAAGAAAACTGTGAAATCTTTCAAGAGGGAGTTCTTTTAGAAAGAGTCACGGATAATAGAACATGTGGAGATAATAATGATTTGTATTATCACAAATTATAACAATGACAAACTTGCTATGGAACCTTTAGCTAGGTATCAGGTACTGCACTAAATGTTTAATGTATATATTCTAATTCAATCTTACAAGCATCCTCTGAGTTATATACAATTATCGACCCCAATTTACAGATGAGAAATAGAAGAATTAGAGATATTAAGTAGATATATAATTCTATACAATCAATAAGTGTTAGGGACACTACATATATTATCTCTAATTTTCACAATTATGTGAAATATACCAATTCACTAATGTTTATTTTACTGGTAAATAAACAAACAACAACAACAACAACAACAAAAGCCCTAGAAAGGTAAACAAACAAAAAGCTAGGCTCTAAGTACTGAATGATTGCTACAGTTTATTAAGAGCTACTGTTGGCCCTTTATTTCTACTAGCTCATCTAATCAACACAAATATACTATGAAGATGATACTGTTGTAATCACCATGGAAGACTAATAACAGGAGTTGGAGACTCTTTCAATAACTAGCACTTGTGATAGGCAAAATAATGGTCCTTTAAAGATTAGTCTTGTCTCCCGAACATGTCGATTTGTTAGGTTACATGACAAAGGGAAATTAAGGTTGGAGATAAAATTAAGGTTGCTAATGAATCATGATACCATTGTGATTTAACCTACATATTCTTTTAAAATATTTTTACTGATTCTAGAGGGAGAAGAAGGCAGAGGGATAAAGCGATAGAAACAACGATGGTCCACTCAGACACACCGCCCAATGGAGAGCAAACCTGCAACCCAGGCATGTGCCCTGGTCAGGAATCAAACCGGTGACCTCTTGGTTCATGTATCACCACTCAACCACTGAGCCATACTGGCTGGACATAACCTGGTTATTAATAAAATTAAAGGAGCAAAGGGAAGATCAAATACAGGTGTGGTGTTTCCTGTGTGCAGCTTTGCCGGGAAGCTGCAGTTAAACACTCCCCAGCTCCATTCCCCTCAGATCACTGAGGGAAGGGCCACATGCCCAGTAAGTCTGAGTGACATAGTGAAGGTACTTTTCTGTCAGTCACACCTAGAAACAGATCATTGGCCGGAGTAGGCGTGATTGCTGCAAGCATAGGAAAATTGGAGATATGTAATCTGCTAAACAAAGGAGTAGGCTCTCTTGTCGCTCTTGGTTTGTGCTCTCTTGCTCTCTTGTCACAGGGAGCACACTCTCTGGGCACCTGTGAATTCACCCACATGACTCCTGGCCATGTGGACCCACACACAATGGACTATTGCACTGAAACTAGACTAATGCTGTACCTGACCCCATTCCCACATGGAACGGAAACCTCAGAGGCTGGCTTTGCTTCTGGCACTACTGAATCCCCTGCTGCACATCTTCTAGGACTGGATCAAGTGAAACGTAGGGATATAGTTCCACACAAATAAAGCTTTCTATCGTAGCCCATCCTCCTGTATGCTTAGTCCAGCTGCATCATAAGAGCCCCACTCCCACTAGCAACAGAAAAAGACCATCCACAAATTTCTTTGATAATCAGACGACTTTAAAATAGCTGGATGATACTAGATGACCCAGGGTAACCACAGGGGTCTCTAAAAGTGGGAGAAGGAATTGAAAAAACAGAACTAGAGACAAGTCAGCATGAGAACTTAGTCTTATATCATTGGCTCTGAAGTTTGAGGAAGGGGCTATCACCAAGGAAAGTGTGTGGTCTCTAGGAGTTGGAGAAAGTAGAGAAAGGAATGCTTCCCTAGGGCCTCCAGGAAGGACAGCACCCTGCCCAAACCTTGATCTTAGCCAGTAAAATCCACATTGGACTCCTGCTCCATAGAAATGTAAGGTAATAAATATTGTTTTGAGCCACTAAGTTTGTGGTAATCTGTCACAGCTGCCATAAATAACTAATACAGCACTTTACAACCATTTTGTCCTCATCTGACTCTTTCAAAGTTGATGCTATTATTTCTATTTTACAAACAGGAGAATTGAAACTTTGATTCCTTAATTAAAATTGCTAGAAGCATTTACCTAGTAAACACAAACCTCCTTTCCTGATTCTGAAACTTCTGGGCACAAACCATATTATGGATAACCCAATAATTCCATCAAGTTTCTGAGAGACCTTTTGGTTGATTTATAACTGGGTGTTCCAAAGCATTAAATAGTTTTCTAAATTTCTTAACTTTACTCTCAACCATTTCTCACATTAAACTGTAGAAATGTTGCTGTTCCTCAGAAATATGCTAAGAATAGGAGGGATTTGAAGATAAGTACCTATTACATTACATTTTATCCTCTCCCCCGAACCTCAAGATTTCAGTAAAAAGAATGCAGCATGCATCAATGCCATCTAGAAGAAGTAAGGGATTCGTGGAAACTCCTCCACAAGCCCACTCTGTTCTAATGCCCTAATTTTTTTCTTAGTCACTGAATGAATTATCAGTCCTTGCTAAGTACCTAATTTATTCCATCGGTGAGTTACCTAAACCAATACAAAACTCTGCCACAATTGTGTTTCATTGTGTGTTCTACAGAGTAATTTGGGGGTTAATAAAAATCATAGGGAAATAAACTACTATTTTTCCAGTGCTTATTACTTAGAAATTTCTTCTAAAGTTACCAGGGAATCTTTACAGTGCATTATTTCCTCAAAGAATACCAGACTTATGATGGTTCTGGGACTGAAGAAGGAAATAAAACACCTCCATCTACATGACAAATCTGGTTTTGAGTGGGAAAAGGCAAAACATTTTCACCTTTAGAAGAGCAGCATGTATATTTATCCTTCTGTTGCACTATGACAGGGTGGATAGACCAAATTATAACATTAATAGGAAGGTCAGGGTATGCTTC